>OZ018321.1:125151217-125301217 GCA_963969495.1 Ceratothoa steindachneri
CTTGGGAAGCATAGGGCGAGAGCTTGGCATTATTGCTTGGGAGGGTGGAGCAAGGTATGTCCAAAAGCAAATACAGCTTGTCCTGGTGACTCAGCGCGGGACTGCTTCATTATCGAAGATTCTAAACTTCGCACGCCAAGGAGCACGTTGTTTAGAGCGAAGCGGCTGAAAGGGGTATTCTGAGGAGACTCCCTCTCACTCTGGTCCTTCCTGTGCATCCATTGGCACTCTCCTCCTAATAGAGAACTAACATATGCAGATAGTGAAGAGAAATGGTTGATTAATGAACCCAGGCATTGTAGAAACAGATTCCGATTATCTTAATGTGCAGGGTTTGAATCCCACCCTAGTTAAAATTTTTTCGAAGTAAGAAATAAAAAAATATTTCCGAAGAAAAATTATTCCGTTTTCTCTTTCCTGCGGTTGAGTTAGATTTATTTTATCATTCTCTCGCGCTCATGAGAGATATAGGCATATATATATATATATATATATATATATATATATATATATATATATATATATATATATATATATGATAAATCCCAGAGCTACGAGAAACGGATGCAGCATCTTTTAATTTTTTACTACGTTTCGAAAACTACAAGTTTTCATCTTCAGGCTAGAATAAGTTTACAAAGTCACTACATATGAAGAAAACTTGAAAGGGCCAACAAGACATTATTTTAAAGGGTGACCAATTATAAAATATTGTTAAAATGGACTACGAGTTAAAAAATTTTTAGAACACATCTCGAAGATCAAATGTTTTCTACTACTTTAGATTACAATCACTCCTTCTACCGCCGTTTTGTTGATGATTCCTTGGCAATTTTTAATAATCCTGCACATAGCCAACTTTTTTTAAATTTTTTGAACACTTTACACCCCAACATTAAATTCACCATAAAAGTAGAGTCAAATGATAGGTTGACCTATCTTGACCTTTTAATCACCCGAGATAATCACCAACGAAAAATTCAAACCATTTACCGAAAAAAAACTTTCACAGGAGTAGGTTTGAACTACTTTAGTTTTTGTGATTTCAGATAGAAAATATCTACAGTAAAAACTTTAATACATAGAAGTTTTTCGCTATCATCCACTAACCAATCAATCAATAATGAATTTATTTTTCTTAAGAAGTATTTTCTAAAAAATTTATTTCCTTCTGACCTATATGATAGTTTAAAAAAGGCTATTTTTCTAATCTCATTGACTCCTCTCAACCCTGCAAAGAAGTTTGTAAATGCCCATATATTTACTAATTTCAGAGATGGGTTTTTAAACATACTTTTAAAATTAAATTCCTATTTATTTTTAAAAGATATTTTCCCCAAATCAACCCATAAATAGTTTTTAGAAACAAACTATCGATATGAAGTTTCTTTAACAGTAAATATCCTATCTTTTTGGAGTTCCGCAGTGATAATGTTTATTTATTTAAATGTCCCAGTTGTACTGGAGCCTCTTACATTGGCAGCACTGTCAGGTCTCTTGGAGCTAGGTTCTCTGCTCATATGGGTATTAGTTGGCGCACAAAAAATATTAAATAAAAAGGAAAAGTCATCTATTAAGGAACAAACCATAAGCTGTAAAACTGACATTTCTATTGAGAATTTTCAAGTATTAGCCTTTAACAGCAACAAACATTGCCTAAGAACCCTCGAATTTTTATATATCAAACACTACAAACCTACACTCAATGAAGATTTAAGTGCAATATCATTATTAATTAACTAATTTTAACTACAGTTTGTTAGTTGGTTTGCTTTTTAATAAACCAAGCGTCACTGTAGCCTATAAATACTAGCTTCTTTTTATACCCACCATTGACTCTCTAGGATGGATCCACTTTAGTAAGTACCCAAATTTACTGTGGGGTTTAACGCTATATCTTTGCAAACACTGGTCTCAGTGGAGTAAAGCATAGTGTTATTCGTTATAATAATAGAGTATAGTAGTTCCCTTTTGTTTTAACGATTGCTATCCCCTTTTTTGGAAACTTAAGAAGCTGGAGTAGCTCAAGGAACTGTTATAATAATTTGTTTGTGTTTTTTTTTGTGATATTAGTCAGTGGTTATTTCGATCAAGAAACCAAGTACGAATAGGTCAGTGCCCATATTTAGGTAGGCTAATTTCTCTAGAAGGCATAATTCTTGTTGCAAGGAATTTTAGTTGGTTGACTAGTGCGCCCACAAGTGCAAAGATGACCCAGTTCGAAATCTTTAAAGCGCAAGGAGAATCCTTCTGACTTTCCGGAAAAGAACTAATTGAGTACGTTTAAGAGGAGCAAAGAACAGAAAGAGAAAGAAAAATCCAACGAGAAGAAAGAGAAATCCAACGAGAAGAAAAAGAAAAAGAAAGAGAGGAACGGAAAAGACAAGCTGACCTTCACCATCAGATTGAAATAGCTTGTGGTGAAGCAGAAATACAGTCATCCAGTTCATGTTCTGAAGCCCCCCCGCCAATCTCCCACTAAAGCAACCCAATTTCAAGGACGGAGAGGATTTCGGAGCATTTTTAGCCCACATCGAAAAGATCCTTGAAATCAATAGCATGGATCTGGAGGCTGAAGGTGTAGTCAGATTACTTCCCTTGTTAAATTGTAAATTGCGCAAAATTTTTATATCTTTACCATCTGAGTGTACAATTAACTACAGCACCTTAAAATCTGAGTTATTGGCCGCTTATAATATGACTCCCGATTTCTACCGCCAAGAATTTCGAGGACGTCGTATTAAACCCGGACAGACGTTGCGTCAATTCGGATACATTCTTCAGAGAAATTTTAAATTTTGGTTAGAATCCTCAAAGGTTGATCCAAACTACGAGTCCTTAACAGACTTCGTGTTGCGAGATCAATTTTTGGCGTCTCTCCCGATGGAGATCCGCGCGTTCGTCAAGGATCGTCGGTGCCAGACCTTTAAAGAATGTACCGAAGAAGCGGATGTCTATGGGAGCCAGCCATAATTTATACCGAAAGGAGAATCGAACTTCTCACCAATCCCCCTACAAGGAAAGAAGAAAGGATTCGCGCCCCTTCACAGGAAAGTCGACGAAATTTCCGAGCCCCGTAAAACCCCAAAACTTCTTTCCCCAAAACGAACAACGGGACTCCAAATCTCCCGTTAAGATTTCTCCTCCATCTCTCTTCCCGAAGCGACCAATCATATGCTTCACCTGTGATATAGAAAACTACATGAGCTGGAATTGCCCCCCAAATTCTAGGCTTAAAAGCGGACCAGCCCACCAAGTTCACCAGATTAATGCCAATCCAGCTCCCCCGGTGGTGCAGACCAAAGTAGAAACTCCTCCCCCTCCGTCAGGCCACCAGGTAAATTTTATTTTTGATAAAAGTTCATCGGGAACTTTGAGATTTAAGGAGGGCAGCGTGAACGGCTGCCAAGTATCGACTCTCGTCAGGGACACAGGATGTACGTGTTTCATCGTGTCCGACGAACTCCTCCCCCCAGTGGACCCTAACCACGAAAAATTTGTGCAGTGGTACATGACTACCTTGGGCGGGCGAACTAATTTTCCGTCGTTAGATGTTACCTGCAATGTCAATATTATGATGGCTGGGCTGAAGTCATTTCAGCACCCATACAATTCTGTTCCGTACTTATAGGACAGAGCCCTTGAGTATTTCCGACCCTGTGTCTCGGGCCGCCCTTCCTTGAGGCCGAGCTAAGAAAGAAGCCCAGGAGCCCGTCCCCATCAGAACCCCGATACCGTCCGATTTCTCGGAGACCCCTAACCAGGACTTTAGGGTGGCACAAAAGGAGTGTGAATTACTAACACCCTTAGGCGATAAGGCCTAAGACAAGGACACAGAGACTGCCAGTGGACCCCAAGTAAAAAAGTACCCTAAACGCGCCCATAGAGATACGTTCGTAGCACTCGACGAAACATCTGCGCTTGAAGAAGATTACCCCGCGGAGTCCCTTAATGTAATCCAGACAGTGTGCATTCAGCCTGATGCCGATTACCCTCTTCCTTCCTTACCAGGCGAGCTTTTTCAACCCTCTGACCTGGATATCGACGCGCAGCTGACACCACATCAAAAGAGTCAGCTACAAGAACTAATTGAATGGAGTCACCATTTAACCACCCTATTAGCTCTTTTCGAGCGACTGCGCGAAAATGGCCTCACCATTGGCCCCAGCAAATGCCATTTTTCCCACGAAACCATAAAATATTTGGGTTTCAAAATAGGACAAAGCAAGTTAGGTCCCCACGAGAACAAGATTAAGGCAATCGCCGACATGCCCCTCCCGATTACAAAGAAGCAATTAAGATCGTTCCTAGGATCAGCTTCTCACTATCAGCGATTTGTTCCGAATTTCGCTGCAATTTCGGCCCCCCTAAGCCCCCTTCAAAAAAAAAATTCCCCCGGTCGTTTACGTTGGAATGATGTTGCTATTTCCCATTTTAATCAGCTCAAAAGTAAGCTCATTTCTGCCCCCATTTTAAAGTTGCCCAACCCGGAAAACCCTTTGGGATTAAGACCGACGCGTCCAACGAGGGCATTGGAGGTGTACTCCTTCAATACGAGGATGACGGAAAGAGTGATCCAGTTGCATATGCTAGTCTTTAATTATTATCACGCGAAAAAAGATATGCCACTATAGAGAAGGAAGCTCTATCAATTATCTGGGTTATAGACAAATTCCAAAGGTACTTGATAGGAAAAGAATTTCAGATAGGAACCGACCACCGTCCGTTAGCTTATATTAGGAATGTGCGACACTCCAACGGCCGAATCATTCGCTGGAGTTTACTCTTGCAAGAGTATCAATTTAAAATAAATTATATAAAAGGTTTCGATAACCAGGTCGCTGACGCACTCAGTAGGAATGCGTTACCAAATAGCGTAGAGTAATTGTATTCATAGGATTAGTATCTCCATGTAGGTATATACCGTCTTGTACGACTAAAATTAGATTCTCTTGTAATATAATTAGTTAATGTATATGTCTGAATTTTGTAACGCTCAATGTCTATTTTTTTTGGTATGTATATATTTGTACGCATTAAATTGCGTATAAATTATTTTGTCCCATATGTACTAATTTTATATCATTTCATTGTTCCATGCCCTTTTTTAATTTTTTTGATTAAGTTTGTATTAAAGGTTATTTTCCCCTTTTAATCAAAAGATCAAAATAATCATATGTATTGAGGTAATACTAGTTAGGTGCAAGAAGGTACGGCTGTTACAAGAAAACGAGTTCCCCACAACGGAGCTCTATCGTTGTCCCTTCTCTCTTTTTTTTCGAAGTGACAACTTTCCCCGGAATGGAGGGGTGTGAGAGAACGGGTTGAGGCCACGTTAATTTCAACCACTATCACATGTTATTTAAAACCACGATGCTCCCCACGTGCATCTTCGCTTTGAAGCTGGGCGCCTTATCGCAGCCACCTGAGTCAATGTTTAAACAAGGAGGTAAATCATCGACCCCCCCATCCATTCGCCCCAACCACCGATCACGCCAGATTGAGTTAGGCTTATGGGCAGATAAGGCTTGTTCTCAGGCTCGGCTGTGCATTCCCTCGAAGCACCCACTCCATTGTCCCCCACGCCAAGGGAGTGTCTCGACTATTTAGATGGAAACTTTACCACTAAGATCAGATTGGAGATCCAGATTTTCGTCGCGAAACATCACTACGACCCTCTCTCACCTTGTGCGCCAAGGGACCTCGACCTCGAGATTCACCATCATTTGTTCAGAAGAAGCACAATATCCCTTGATTGCCAAGGTTCGAGCCTTCGTGGAACCGAGTCCACAAGGCTTCCCCTGTTGTTCAGAAAGAGAACAACGTTACAACATCCATTGTTCGTTCGAGCCCGTTGACAAGAAACGGTTCTCACCCCCCCTGTTGTTCAGAAAAGAACAACGTAGAACAGCCATTGTTCGTTTGAGCCTGTTTGCCAAGAAACGGTCCTCACCCCCCCCCCCCCCTGTTGTTCAGAAGAAAACAACGTAGAACAGCCATTGTTCGTTTGAGCCCGTTCGCCAAGAAACGGTTCTCACCCTTCCCCTGTTGTTCAGAAGAGAACAACGTAGAACAGCCATTGTTCGTTCGAGCCCGTTGACAAGAAACGGTTCTCACCCCCCTCCTCCCTGTTGTTCAGAAGAGAACAACGTAGAACAGATATTGTTCGTTTGAGCCCGTCCCCTAAGAAACGGTTCTCACCCTTCCCCCTTGTTGTTCAGAAGAGAACAACATTAGAACAGCCATTGTTCTTGAGCCTGTAGACAAGAGACGGTTCTCCCCCCCCCCTGTTGTTCAACAGAGAATAACCTAGAACAGCCATTGTTCTTCAAGCCGTTCATCGAGAAATGGTTCTCATTCCCAAGACGCCACGTCAGGATCATTTTATTCCCCCTCCTTCGGCTGGAACTCGCCAGCGGACCGAAAATTTCTTCACGTCACCTTCCTCTGCACAACAAGTATAAATTACGCGGCCCGAACGCTACATTTTAGTATTTAACCTTTTTGTCGATTCTATCTTGTGCTTTAAATGGTTTAGCGAACCATCCCATCTCTTTAACTTTATATTTGTTTTACCTTTTTAAATCTTTTAATCCTCGGATTAGCTCGAGTCCCCACGACCCTTTCCATTCTCTGCTAATGTCAATATTTTCCGTTTTGTGTGTTGTTGAGAGTTATTATTAATAAAACTCTATTTTATTAATGATAGCAATATTATTATCCTTGAGGCTTAGTTCCACTTCTTAAGCATATCGAAGATACATAATATCGGCCAGCCAGACATACACGCACTCTAAAGATAATTAAAGAAGTTCCCTCAACCAATAGTTATATATGCTATATCGTCGAGAGTCCATTCTACGGCATTTACCTTTTTTATATTAAATGTTTTTTAACTCTTACAGTCTTTACAAAATTGAAAACAAAGTTTAAATTTTATTTCTTTAAATAATGCCAGGTCAATTTCTCTTATAGTTTTTAATTAATTTCTGCAATAAACCTTAAATTTATTAACTAATTTTTGAGTCAGTTTTAAAGCAAATTTATTTGTTGCCAAGTCATATTTAATGACAAAAAAATTTAACTCAGTACATTTTACTGATATTTTATAATTGGTCACCATTTAAAATAATGTCTTGTTGGCCTTTTTTAGTTTTCTTCTTATGTATTAGCAATTTTTTGCGTTAGTATTAAAGCAAATCAAACTGTTGCCAAGTCTTTTTTTTTAAATTTTAACTTATAGTACATTTTACTCATATTTTATAATTGGTCACCCTTTAAAATAATGTCTTGTTGGCCCTTTCAAGTTTTCTTCATATGTATTAACTTTGTAAACTTATTCTAGCCTGAAGATGAAAACTTGTAGTTTTCGAAACGTAGTTATATATAAAATGCATAGCATTCCGTAGCTATTTTGATTAAGAAGAAATAATTTAAAAGTTCAGGAACAGGTTTCTACACAGATTAAATGCATTCAAATATATCTACTTGAACGTTTTCTTTAAAGTGAATGATGATAAGGTAGAAGCAGGAAGAACAAATATTGTAATCAAATTCGATTTTTAGTTAAAACTTCTTATTGTTTTCTACCAAATTCATATACAGGGGTTGGACAAAATAATGGAAACATTAACTAATGCACACATTCACACCCCAAAAGATTTTAAAACTTGTTTCAAATGCCCGATAATGACGTTGAACACATAATCAAGTTTTGTTTTTGTAAATTGGAGCAAAAACTACGGGATATATTCCCTCTAAAAAGCGTCTACGAAGGAGCTAGAGCAGGTTTCACCCGAAACCAGTTAAATTCGTATAGATACAGCACAAAACTGTATGAATAGATTGGTCAGCGTATTGAATCTATTTATACTGCTAAGGATGAGGGGACTCAATGTCAATAATTTAATTAATGTTTCCATTATTTTGTCCAACCCCTGTATATATTCTAAATAAACATGAAATTATTTTGTATTTATCTTTTGTTTTTAGGCCATATATTTCAATAATGTTTATCGATTCTATTCTAAAACCTATTTACTGTAAATTATCCTAGGCAAGTTTTTTCAATTTTGTGTCATATTATAAGCAAATCAATGATGTGATATCGGACGTTAATCTTTTGTTTATCTAATTTTATTTCTCATAAAAATAAGTAGGGATTTAAAACCCGCATTACCGATACGTGCTCGTGAATCATTTTGGGGATTGATTCAGGGTTTGTTTCTGAAATTCTTCATTTTCAATTGAAGGCCAAAAACAAGGAAAAAGGGATAGAGGACAGCTTACATGTTACAAAAGACTGATAATACAGATTTTATGATCTATCATACAATTCTGAATTTTTATATTGCTAAAATTATATTTTAACTTTGAAATGAAGTAAAAATAAATTGCGTTATTCTTTTACTATTAGAGCTACGGGCATATTTAAAGTGCAGACAATTAATTCTTAATTAAAAAGCTTGTCTTTGATATATATAAATTTATATAACTGGAAGACAATTAGTTATTTCCCACTTGTGTACTGATGAATGCAAGAATTACAGACATAAAACAATACACCTTTGCAACAAAAAATCTGCGTGAAAATGTTAAAATTCTTCATTAGCTTAGATAGTCTCAAGACTCTTTAATTCAATGAACATCAAAATAGAGACCTTTCTACATACATCTTGATGATTGCTTGTGAAATATTGTCCATTTTTAACACGAATAACTCAAATTTCTTATATATACTATTAAATTATTTACCGGAAAATGTCTTTTCTGTGACTAAATAAAGTCAATAATTGGTTTTTGAGATTAGCAATTCGAAAATAATGGTTTTCTATTCGGCCTCTGGAGGTAAGTGGAGGGGAAAGTCGGAAAAGGTTGGCTGAAACGAATAAATTGAAGTTCTGGAAGTTTGAAGGGGATTAAATAGCCCATGGTAGGGGAACTGTAGAAATAAATTAAATTAATAGAAAACTATTATTAGAGATTAGATTCGCTAAGGTGTTACTCCCATATTCGCTTATCAAAAAGCACAGAAGCAAAATAAATCGCACCCTTTGTGTACTTAATATCCAAATAAGTAAAAAATAAGATAAATATTAATAATATAAAAATATTTAAGTGCACTTGCATGGTGCAATGTTCTTCAATGCAATGTGTGTTTACACATGGAGCGCTGTTCTAACAAATGAGGAAATGATTGAGAGTAGATGTGAGCTTCAAAGGAAAATTAAAGGCAATAAATGATGGAAAGGAAAACGTCTCAATATGATGATCATTGCACATTCTATGAGTAAATATCGAGAACTATTTTTAAGGCAACCAGCCTGAGCGGAGAGGTTTTAGGGGCCAAGATAGGCTCAGAGATGATAAGAGATATGATGGTGATGTATAATTTAATAGCTTTTACGTAGGAAAGGGGACATTGAACCCCGAATATGAACAGGTGAGTGGGAATTGCAGTTCACGGATCAGTTCACAAAAAAAAGCCTGACTTGAGAAGAACGCAGAATAGAATCGAATGATCCAACGTGAAATGAGTTACAGTATTTAAAGCAGCAGGTAACAAAAGTGCAGATGGCAATCTCGAATCTATGGTGCTCGAAGTGAGCGGGAGAAAACTAAGACGAAGGATGAATTAGAGAGAAGATTTGCGAGTATTAGTAACATGAGACTTGAGAGATTGTTGCTTTTGAAGGCAACACCTGGCTTTGTAACTCTCGTGGAATGGCCAGACTTTATATTTATATATACGTAGGTACTTTGGGACTTGGGGCCGAAGTTAGTTCAAGACCGTTAGTGAAAGGGGAGTTTGTTATGAGTCTAGTTGGGTCCTTTTAAACAAATATTTCAGAGTGCAAGTTGGCCAAAGGTTAACAGGTAGCTGGTACGCGTTGGGGTTGCAAAAGAAAGGCAATGTCGAAAATATATCTTTACTAACAACAAAATGATATTTATATTTACACAAAAATTGGATTTAAACAGAATGGTCGTCCAGACGGGGTGAAAGGCTTACACGAGATACAGATAGGTTAATTAAGGGATTAAAGAGGTCAGAATAAGTTTGGTGATTTAAAGGGAAATTTTAAGCTGGGGCGTTCACACAAATAATGGAGCAATGAGGTAAGCCAGATTCAAGATAAATCTGCAGGCGGCAACGGTTCCAATCACGTTAAGTGCTCGTTGATAAAAAGGGGCCAGTTGGAGTACGATGAAAGAGATGGGAGAAGTCAAGTTACCTCTTACTTCAGACGAGGAAGCACTTTTCGAGCCGTCGGAGTTGGGAATCCTTCTCAAGTACTTGCCGATTGACTATGGCAGAGTTCACTGATGTCGAAGCTTGCCGATTTACTATGGCAGAGTTCACAGGTTAGTAAAGATATATTTTCGTCATTGCCTTTCTTTTGCAACCCCATCGCGTGCAAGCTACCTGTTAATCTTTGGCCAACTTGCACTCTGAAATATTTTTATATATTAATATTGTCTGTATATATCTATAGCTGCATGATTTAGTTTTTGACAAGCCTTGATTGGTGATACCCTTGTTTCTGGACGCAATCCTCTGGATGTAGTTTTCTTGGGAGTTTGGGTGCCTTAAAAAAGAGGCTGTTTGCCTCGGCTGACCTATGATGGGCCCTTGTGGCTTTTGTCATCTGTTATATTATATTGTGGGGGACTTTGATTTTGTCTTCCCCTGGTGATGGTGCTTTTTGTGGGTGGGTTTTGACGGATGCATATGACCTTTGATAGGCCCTTGTGGCTTTTGTCACCTGTGAAGTTATGTTATGTTATATTAATACTTGCCAATTGACTAGATCAGAGTTCACGGATTGATTTATCCTTCAACTCGAATCGAAATCTCGCTGAGGGAGGAGAGGAGAGCGTCCTTTAGCTCGTTCGCTAACAGTGATACTCTCTAAACTTAGTCGATACGTTATTTAAGCGCCTCGTGAGTTGGCTCCAGACGCGTGCGCGAATTTGGGGAAAAGTTGGCGACTCTTTCGGAGGAAGGGAGAATCGTGATAACGTTGGTTGGAATGTCCAGCAGATTTCAATTTTTGAGCGGAAAGCCAGAATGCTTGGGGAGAGTTGGCTGTGCGAGACGATGACATTGGTCCCTAGGCAAATATACAGCCACCCATAATATAACACGTGACAAGAAGATAGATACAAGAACGCGTTAACTTAGAGGCGATCGTTGGAAAGCAGCAAAGCCTACCTGGTTAGATCAATCATTCCCAAAATAAACAGAGTGAATGGACATGTAAGATGAACCAGTGACGGGTGGTTATAGAACTCTCCATGAATTTAAGAAGGTGATCAAAAACAGTATTATTTCTGCCTATACCTAGGGCGATGTGTAAAAAGTATAAAGTCTATTTGATATCTGAAAACATACAGAACCATTTTTAATCCATCAATAATTATCTATACCTTCTCTCTCCTCTATCAAATTTCATAAGATCCGCAAATTGGTCTGGACGTATAATCTATCTGTACTTCTACTTCTATCTATATACCGTTGAAAGTAGATATTACACATAAACGCGAATTCTGATACCCAACTCTTGCCTTTTGTAGACCGTGTTTTAACTAAATATTTATTTACCCTCGCTATTCAGGCAGGATTACACAAATCCGGCAACTGCTATCATTTCTAGCAGACTTGAAATTGAATACGTTTTCAAAGATATTCGAACGTTTCAAAAAGAATGAAAAGAGCTATATAATATTTTATGTTATCGAAATAAAAACGTGTTTAAATAAACAAGAAACTTATAAATTATATATATATATATATATATATATATATATATATATATATATATATATATATATATATATATATATATATATATATATATATATAATCCAGGTAGTTTCCGCTGTGCAGTCTTAATTTAATTTTAAATGAGAAAACAATGGCGAGGAGTAGAGTTAAATCCAACATAAAAAAATATTCATTACGATTGAGTAGTGCAACGTTTCGACCTTACGGTCATCTTCTGGCTCTAGAAAACAAAATAGGTTTAGGTGGTCACAGCAAATTATAATTATAACAACCAGGGAGTAAAGTACAAGGATTAAAGGAAAGAAGTAAAGTAAAATTGTTCGAAAAAAACAACTAAAAAACTCGCTAATAAAAGCTTAAAAAACAACAACAAAAAAGAAATCAATACAAAACCGAAACATACCTTGAATCTTTGATAACCTTTGAGATTATGGTGTGGTAGAGAGGTGACGGGAAATATAAGAGTTTTGCTAATAGTGGTTGTTTAAAGGATGTTTAATGCAATAGACGAGGAATCAAAATTGAGTGAGGGAGATAGAGTTTTGATATAAATAGATTCAGAGATACGTAGTGACAGTGTGTTTAAGTTGGAGTCCAAAATCTCGAAGTCATTCAGTGATGGGATTGTTTAGCATTTAATCGTGTGCTCTCTTATAGGAGAATGTTATTTTTTATTAAGAAGTTTCCCTGTTCTAAGGCTGATGCCCATGTGAGAGAAAAAACGGGCCTGAAGGATACGTAGGGTGCTTCCAACATATTTTCCAGAGATACACTCTGGACAAGAGTAAAAATAAACTACTCCACTACGTAAGTCCTTAGGAGTTTGATCTTTAATTTTTTAAAAAATTCCAATTGTGTGGTTGTTGGAAAAAACAACTTTAAATTCAGTTTGCATAAAAAATTTTTTTAATAGTTTAGAGATGTTTTCTAAAGGTTCGATTCATAAAACCCATCTCAGGAACAACAAGAAATCTAACTTCCTCAGGTGCATTGGTTTCAGGAAAGGGAAGGTAATATACTCGTATGCTATTTAAAAACTGTTTTATTGTCCTTTCAATTAAGATTGACGGAAAGCTGTTTTTTATCAAGATTGACTTCAAGTTCTGGAACTCTTGGTGGATTTGGAGGAAGGATGAGCAAAGGTGAAAGCCCCTGTGTACAAGAGTCTTAATGGTAGAAATTTTATATTTAAAATCACAGAAACTATAAAAGTTAATCCATAACCCTGTAGAAGTCGGTTTTCTATGGATGGAGGTCAAGGTATAGCCGTTTTCTTTGGAAATTAAAATGTCTAAAAAGGGGACACTGTTATTATTTTCTGTTTCAATAGTACCCCGTAAAGAGCGCAGCGATTTGCCATCCTGGCCCCCGTGCTAACGGGATCCAGCGCCCCGTCCGGCCCCAGCTTAGCCTCCCTTCCTTCAGATAGCCTGTATTTCTCCCCTAGCTCGTCGCTTTTCATACAACCTCTCCCACAACTTTCTCTAGTCAGCCTCAAGCCAACCATCCCGGATCGGGGCTGCGGGGGGAGGGTACAATGTTCCCTAACCCCTGAGCTCCGGTTTGGGATAGGTTTTTTTTTAACAACCTGCTTCATCCCAACCCATACCTTCCTCCCATCTCTTTTTCTCTCCTCTTCACATTCTATCAATTTTACGCCGTGTCTAAGGTGGAGCTGCCATGCCGATGGACTGCAGGCCACCACGCGGAGGGGTGGTCCCAAATGGCGGCGCCTGGCTCTGCATGGCCTGCAAGCACCTCTTGCAGTGCGGGCAACTGTGAGAGGTGGTAAGCTATTTTCGTATCGGGTAAAAAAGAAGGTCACCATGCCCAATGATGAATATAAAAAAAAACATCCCCCAACTTCCCCTGTAACATCAACGAAGCCGCCCTTAGGCAGCTCCACCCAAAAAGTGGAGGTACCCCCCCTTGTGCTTGTGCAGGCGACCCTCCATACTTCTTTAACCGGAGAGGAGGCTTACTCCTCTCCTACGCCAACGGGTCTAGGGGACTACCCCTCACCCCTTTCTCTGGAGGTGCTTTCGGGCACCTGCCTATTTCCAGCGGCAGTCCCTCCAATTCTTTCTAAGGGGACTGACAAGAAATCTAGCAGGCAGCCCATTGCCGACCGCCCCTCGTTTAAGCGGCTCGGTAGGGCAAAAACCCCTTAGGGGGGAGAGGGGAGCATAGCATCTTAAGTCGCTTCCCTCAAAGGACCTGCTGGCAAAAATCTTATATCTTGCCCGGGTCAAGACCTGTGCCTCCCCACAAAAGACTGGTGACGCTGCCAAGGGGACCTGCGATGTCCTGGGAGGGCAGGCCAACTGGAGGCCCCTTCTGTGATAGACATGTTCCTTGAGGAAAAAAAGCCTCAGAGGGTAGGGCCTCCTATGGAGGGGAATCAGGGCTTGGTGCCAAGCACTGAACCTGAATCCGCCCCTATGCAAGGGCCGCCTCAAACAGCTGGGGCATCCGAGGCAGTAAAAGAAGGGGAGGGATCTCCTCTGACCGGTACCCTTGCTACCACCAGGAACTTTTCCATTTCGGAGAAGGACCTGGCTGAGGCCAGTCCATTTGGCCTAGGGGCTTCTGTCGGCGGAGATGAGAAGCGAGTTCATTCCCCGCCCTCCTCTCATAAAAAGAAGAAAAATACAAGAAAAACTAATAATACTCGGGGCTCCTCTCCAACCACGGGGGCTACGGGGACGGATGGGTCTGCTGCCACTCTGGCAAGCGGCCACGCCAAGATCGCCACATTTGGCCCTTCTACCCCCCCGGGTGCGGAGCCCGTGACTATGACAAAGACAAAAAGTGCACAGGGCGGAGCCTTGAGGATATCAAGGCTACTTATTCAGAGGTTACCTGGAATTTTCGAGCCCACTGGCTTCAAACGCTTCCTCGTTATTCGCTCTACTGATGGCACCATGTTGGCCAAGGGCAACATGATTCATCAGAGGAAAGGATTAGCTAATGCAATTGGTAGAGAGCCGAAGGTGACCGGTTTCTCGGACGGGAGCCTTCTGGCGAATGCGGCAAATCCTGCCAAGGCAGCCTAGATAAGTGCTCTTTGTACACTTCATGGCACCCCGGTGAGTGTGACGCTGCACTTTACCATGAACTTTGGGAAAGGAGTAGTTTATGCGAAGGAACTTGTTAACTACTCCATTGAGGACATCACCCTAGAGCTGGCCGACCATGATGCGGTCAAGGTCGAACGTGTGATGAGAAAACAGGGAGGGGCTTCGAGACCAACCCCTACACTCTTCGTCACGTTCGACTGTGACAAGCTCCCTGAGTCGGTGCGTGCCGGTTGGTACCGCTACCGCGTGAAGGCATTCGTGCAACTGCCGCGGCATGGCTAGTACTGTCCCCGCTTCGGCCATAGGAATCGTTCATGTAGACGTGCAAAGTCGGGGTCAACCGAAGTCTGTGTAAATTGCTCCAAGGTCGCACACGATAAGTCCAAATCGTGGTGCATATCTCCTGGAGAAAGAAATCCTGGCCATTCAGGCCCAGGATATACTCTCATTCAGCGAGGCTAAGGACTTGGTCCTGGCGCGCCCAGCTCTGCCTGGGACGTCATATGCCTCAGTAGTTCAAAAGGCACCCTCTGCTCCTGGCCCATCCAGGCAGACGAGCACGGTTGTTTCCGCGCCCATTCGGAGCCCTTCTGCGGGCTCTAACCAACCCGTGCGCTCCCCTGGTAAAGCTAGCGGCAAAAAGGGTTCATACCCAACCCCGGCTAAAACCAGGGCTCCCCCCTCTTCCTCCAGCGTGACCGTTTCCCGCAAGGCGAAACGGCCACGCGCCTCCACCGAGTCATTAGACTCACAGGATGCAACACCCCTGAAGATGGTCGCTAGGCCATCTTCGGGGGTTCCTAAAGCTGTTCCCCGAAAGGAGGACAGCAACAAAGGAGCTTCGGCCCCTTCGCCCACGCCCCGAGGTGGAGCGAGTAGCTCGGAGACGGTGGTTCCTCGAAAAGAGGGCCCCCCGCCTCCTAAGCCGCAGCGCCCACCTAAGGTTTCGAGGCGGAGGGAGGAAAAGACTCGCATGGCGAGCCCAACCTCCCCCAATAAGTCCTCGAAGGCAACAGCGTCTCCAGCGCTTTGTCCGGCCAACAGCGCCCGGGGTTCTGCCCGTGGGAAGCGTACAGCCATTCCCGTGAGGGTCTTCAGTTCGAGGAGGGCCCCTGCGTCTCCTCCGAGCTAGGCCTGGAGGGCATATTGCTTCAATGGAATTGCCGTGGACTCCGGGCCAACTGGGAGGAGCTGCGGATGCTCGTCTCGTCCCGTTACCCGTTAGCTGTTTTTCTGCAGGAGACCATGCTAGGCGCGTGCCTCCTGCCTGCCCTCCCGGGGTACAAGGGTCTTGCGACCCCAAAACCGCGGGATGGCCGAGCTTGGGGATGCGCGGTTTACACCCGGCATGATGTCTCCATTCTTCTTTTCTTTTTAGATACCTCCTTTCAGGCAGTGGCTGAGCAGCTGCACCTGGATAGGAGGTATACTATCATTTATGCGTACATTCCACCATCAGCTGACTTCGACGCAGGGGACTTCCGCCGCGTCGTGGCACGGTTGCCGAGGCCCTATCTCTTGCTTGGAGATCTAAACGGCAGGCATCCTCTCTGGGGAGATTACTCCATAAATCCCAGGGGACAAGTCCTTGCCGATCTGATCGAAGAGCTTGAGATGGGTGTCCTAAACGTGGATGAGTTTACGCATCACTGTCCGAGAACTGCTTCATTTTCTTGCCTTGACCTATCTTTGTGCTCTTCGGATGCACAGCCTGATTTAGATTGGAAGGTGGTCGATGACCTCCATGGTAGTGATCACTTTCCCAGTCAAATATCATTTTCAGGGCAACTGCCGCCTGAGACACCACCTCAGGGGTACTTGGCACAGGCGCGGTGGCCTGCATTTCAGGAAATGACTGAATTCTCTATCTCAGTCGAGGAGTTTAGGTCGGTAGATGAGGCCGTTGAGTTCTTCTCCGGCAACCTCATCGCCATGGGCCTGACTACTATTCCTAGGACGTCTGGCCGTTTTGCACGCCAACCACTTCCATGGTGGTCGGCCGAGTGTGAGACAGCCCTCAAACAGAAGCGTTATGCCTACATGCGCTATAAGCGCCGCCCGAACGATTTCACTGTCGCTGAATTTCGTCGGGCTAGGGCTAGGTTCCAGGATATTTCAAAGCACGCCCACCGCTCTTCTTGGCGGGCATACTTGTCTTCACTTAACGGAAAAACCCCTTTAGCTGAGATGTGGAAGCGAGTCAAAAGGATTCGGGGCAAGTTTTCGCAGAACCCCCCTCCCGTTCTCCAGGAGAATGGGACCGCAATTTCGGACCCCGCGTCCGTGGCGGAATCCTTCGCGACCGCTTTTTTCGCATTCTCTAGCCGTGATGCTGCTCCGCCAGTATTCAATGCACGTCGTGATGTCGCGGAAGGCCGCCGGCGGGACTTTACCTCCAGAGGCGGAGAACACTTCAACGACAAGTTTATTGTAAGCGAGTTGCGTTCCGCTCTCGCTTCGTTCGCGGACACCGCCCACGGTCCGGAAGATGTCCCCTACGCCATGCTTCGACACCTAGGTGAGCAAGGCATGGCATTTCTCTTAGATTTTTTCAACAAAATCTGGGTGGAAGGTCTTCTCCCAGACTCCTGGCGAATCGCTACTGTGCTCGCCTTTCGCAAACCGGAGAGAGATCACTCTACTCCGACCGGTTTCCACCAAATCTCTCTAACCTCTTGCGTGTGCAAGTTGAAGGAGAAATTTGTAAATGTTAGATTAGTCTTTTTCATGGACAGCGGAGGCCATCTGTCTTCCGCACAGTGCGGCTTCCGCAAGTTCCACTCCAAGTCGGATGCTCTGCACCGACTGGAAAATGCCGTCTGCGAGGCTTTCCTTCATAGACAGCACTACGCCACGGTGTTTTTCGATCTGGAGAAGGCCTATGATACCTCATGGCGATACGGTATCATGGAGACTCTCCACATGATGGGGGCGAGGGGACGCCTCCCAATTTTTATATCTGAATTTTTGCGACATCGTCGATTCCGCGTACGGGTGGGGGGGGCCCTCTTCGGCCCAAAGTAGCCGGAAGAGGGTGTCCCGCAGTGTCACACTCTTTACCCGGAGCATCAAGGTCATCACCTCGGTGCTGCCGGAAGATGTTCTCGCTACGCTCTACGTGGACGACCTTTCGATCTCTTTTGGCGCGGCCTAGATGCCAACTCTGGAGCGTCGACTCCAACAGGCATTGAACCGCGTCTCTCGCTATGCCGAAGCGCACAGGTTTCGGTTTTCTTTGGCCAAGCCTAAGGTGGTGCACTTCTGCCGCCATCCACGGCTTCACCCCAACCCAGATTTGTTTCTTAATGGGGTACGCCGCGATGTGGTTGAGTCGCACCGTTTCCTTGATCTTGTATTCGACCGACGACTCACCTGGGAGGCTCATATTCACAGCCTCAGGGTCTCTTGTACACACGCCATGGACATTCTCCGTTCCGTGACGTTCAGCACTTGGGGCGCTGATAGGGCTACTGCCTTACTTTTTTATCGAACCTTTGTTCGTTCGAAGCTCGACTACGGATGCGAGTTTTTTGCATCCGCAGCCGAGCGTTTATTGCGGAAGGTGGATTCGATCCACCACCCTGGCCTTCGCCTTGCGACCGGTGCCTTCCGCACTTCCCCCATTGAGAGCCTGTTGGTCGATGCTGAAGAGATGCCACTCGCTCTGCGCCGCGTGCAGTGTATCACTCGACTGTACGCGCGAGCCCGGCGCCTCCCTCAGTCGCCAACAGCTCTCACTGCATCCGCAGCTGATCTCGATTGTGCCTATGCCGCCGAGAGACGCCAGTCATACCCTAAGCCCTTTGGGTTTAGGGCCAGGAAACTCCTTCGAGAGGTAGATATAGCTCTCGGGCCGGTGGCGCCCCTGGTTTTGCCCAGGACGCCACCCTGGAGGGTACCACATTTGGCTATTTGTCGCCACGCCTCTGCTCCCAAAGCTTGTACTGCGCCGGCAGTATTGCGTTCGACCTTTTTGGAGCACACATCGTGTCACGCTGGAACGGTGCCAGTGTATACGAGTGGCTCCAAGAAGGGGTCGGCTTCCACGCCGTATCCCCTCTGTTTGAAGTAGCGGGGCTCTACCAGGCGCTGCGTCTGTCTTCACGGCCGAGCTGGTGGCAATACACCACTCGGTACGGGAGATTACGCGACGTGCCCGGTTCGGAGACGGGATTGTGATCTATAGCGACTCACAAAGCGCCCTGAGTGCTCTTGGGGCATTGGAATCTCCGCGTCCCCTGGTTCGCGAAATCCGTGACGCCACGGTTTTGGCGAGCCGGGCAGATGTCGAGATTATCTTCTGCTGGGTTCCTGGACATGTAGGAATTGCGGGGAATGAGCGCGCCGATGAGGGCGCCAAAGAGTCCGCGAGGACTCTGCAACCGGACCAGCGTTTCGCTCTTCCTCACACTGACTACATGGCAGGAATACGGGCAGCTCTTCGGACTGCTTGGCAAAGAAGATGGGAGACGGTCGAGGGGAACTTAAAGTTGCGTGCCATTGCGCCGCGACTGTTCCCATGGACCTATCCCCCAATGCCGCGGCGGCTTCAGGTTGCTTTCTGTCGTCTTCGAATCGGACACACTCGTGTGACGCATCGCTACTTGATGGAGCGCTCGCCTGCGCCCTATTGCAACGACTGCGTCGTCCCCCAGACTGTTCGGCACATTCTTGTCGAATGTCCCAGTCTGGGTGATCTTCGCGCACGATACCTGTCCCGGTACCGATGGGCGGGGTCGCTACCGCCTGTCCCTTGTACTCGGGACGATTGCGTGCACCATGACTAGTGGACTTATTGACTTTTTGGGGGAGGCTGGCCTTCTCCCTTTCATTTAACACAGTTTAATTGTTGTTGTTGTTTTTGTTATTGTTTTTGTTATTGCTTTTTTATTGTTATTTCGTTTTATTGTTTCCTGTTTAATTTTTAAAGTAGCCTAGAACTAGGCTGTTTGTTTACGGCGACTAATGCCTAAGTCAGCAGTCGCCAGATAGCCGCTTAATTAAAAAAAAAAAAATATATCGCTCTCGGGCCGGTGGCGCCCCTGGTTTTGCCCAGGACGCCACCTTGGAGGGTACCACATTTGGCTATTTGTCGCCACGCCTCTGCTCCCAAAGCTTGTACTGCGACGGGAGTATTGCGTTCGACCTTTTTGGAGCACACATCGTATCACGCTGGAACCGTGCCAGTGTATACGGATGGCTCCAAGTCCCAAGAGGGTGTCGGCTTCCACGCCGTATCCCCTCTGTTTAAAGTCAGCGGGGCTCTACCAGGCGTTGCCTCTGTCTTCACGGCCGAGCTGGTGGCAATACGCCTTACCTGGGAAGCCAATCTCATATTCGCAGCCTTATGGACTCCTGTACCTGCGCCATGAACATTTACCGTTCCGTAACGTTACGCGCTTGGGGCGCAAATAGGACTACTGCCCTACTTTTCCATCGATCCTTTGTTCGCTCGAAGCTCGACTACGGATGCGAGTTTTATGCATCCGCAGCCGAGCGTTTATTGCAAAAGGTGGATTCGATCCACCACACCGGTCTTCGCCTTGCGACCGGTGCCTTCTGCACTTTCCCCATTAAGAGCCTGTTGGTCGATGCCGGGGAGATTCCACTCGCTCTGCGTCGCGTGCAGTGCATCACCTACCTGTACGCGAGAGCCCGGCGCCTCACTAAGTTACCAACAGCTCTCACTACATCCGCAGCTGATCTCGATGGTGCCGATACCACCGAGAGACGCCAGTCATACTCTAAGCCCTTTTGGTTTAGGGCTAGAAAACTCCTTTGAGATGTAGATATAGCTCTCTGGCCGGTGGCGCCCTTGGTTCTGCCCAGGACGCCACCCTGGAAGCTACCACATTTGGCTATTTGTCGTCACGCCTCTGCTCCCAAAGCTTGTACTGTGCCGGCAGTATTGCGTTCGACCTTTTTGGAGCACACATCGTGTCACGCTGGAACGGTGCCAGTGTATACGAGTGGCTCCAAGAAGGGGTCGGCTTCCACGCCGTATCCCCTCTGTTTGAAGTCAGCGGGGCTCAACCAGGCACTGCGTCTGTCTTCAAGGCCAAGCTGGTGGCAATCCACCACTCGGTACGGGAGATTACGCGACGTGCCCTTTCGGAGACCGGATTGTAATCTATTGCGACTCACAAAGTGCCCTGAGTGCTTTTGAGGCATTGGAATCTTTGCATCCCCTGGTTCGCTTTCCGTGATGCAACGGTTTTGGCAAGCCCGGCAGATGTCGAGATTATCTTCTGCTTGGTTCCTGGACATATAGGAACTGCGGGGAATGAGCTCGCCGATGAGGGCACCAAAGAGTCCGCGAGGACTCTGCGACCGGACCAGCGTTTCGCTCTTCCTCACACTGAATACATGGCAGGAATACGGGCAGCTCTTCGGACTGCTTGGAAAGAAGATGGGAGACGTTCGAAGGGAACTTAAAGTTAGGTGCCATTGCGCTGCGACTGTTTTCATGGACCTATCCCCCAATGCCGCTACGGTTTCAGGTCGCTTTCTGTCGTCTCCAAATCGGACATGCATCGTGTGACGCATCGCTTTTTGATTGAGCGCTTGTCAGCGCTCTATTGCAACGACTGTGTCGTCCCCCATACTGTTGGGCACATTCTTATCGAATGTTCCAGTCTGGGTAATCTTCGCGCACGATTACTGTCCCGGTACCGGGTTGGGCGGGGTTTCTTCCGCCTGTCCCTTGTGCTCGGGACGAGTTCGTGCACATTGACTTGTGGACTTGTTGACTTTTGGGGGGAGGCCGGGCTTTTCTCTTTATTTAAGATACTTTTGTTTTTTGTTTGTTATTGTTGTTTTGTAGGTTGTACTCTCCTGCACTGGGGTGAGGGGGACCTCCCCCCTCATATTTTTTTTTAAAGTAGCCTAATTCTTGGCCATCGTGTTTTTCGGCGACTTATGCCCAAGTGGGCAGTTGCCAGATGGGCTCTATAAAATTAAAAAAAAAAAGATTTCACGCTCCTCTCACCTTTACCACGTAGAACCTCATGGATCCACTTTGTTCTAGAACTTGCATAATTGTAAAATCATTACTTATTCAATTATCCCTCCGTTCAAACTTAATTGATAGTGTTAATCATCTTAGCAGTGAATCGTCAATATTTAATTGCATTGCTATTTAACTTGCAGTATATGCAAATGTAATCTTTAGTCCTATTAAGATATATTTTTGTAGCCGTGTTTAAATATTCCTTGGCCTAGCAACTGTGTATTTAAAGCACTTTTAGACCCGTCTCCAGGTCAAGTTTTAATTTCGGTTGGCTAGTAGGCCAGAGGGAGGAAAATCGCGTACACCTGCTCATACCACGACAAAAAATTGGTTTTAGGTGTGAGGCTTGTAAAAGCTTCCACCCTACCTGATCTTTGGCTATTTCCTTAAACATCATTATTTCCACTCTATACAGTGGCAAGCGTCAAGAATATTCAAGCAAAGATAATGGCACAATATTTTTTTTAATAGGCAATTATATATTTTTTTTAGTTGAGCATATTTACGTGAGTCAAGATACCACTAATTAAACGATAAGAATAGCTGCCAAATTTGTGTTTTGCTGTGGTAAAATTACCGGAAGACTCAGTCCTGAGTCTTTTTCTGGTGTGCATAATTAATTGGAACCTTTAGTAAGTTTTTTTTTTGGGGGGGGGGGATAATTGTTAATTACAAGTAGGTTAGTTTTTTGTATGGTAAATTCAACACTTTAGAATGTAGCTTATAAGAACCGAATTCGTAATCGACCATGACCATAAGCCATTGTCGTACCTTCTTAATTTCAAGAGCCAAAATGGACGACTAATGCGTTGGAGTCTGTTGCTATGGAATATCAATTCCGTATTGTATATATCAAGGGTACTCCAAATTGTTTAGCGAATAGTTTAAGCAGAAATTTGCTACAAGACCCTATTGACAAAAATTAAAGGTACCATTAGAGTATCTCTTTGTTAGTATGTTTGCTGATTTGTTTTATATACAAGTTAATTGTTTGAAGTGTTATATAATTACTCTCTGTTTGTACTGTGTCTTTAGTAATGGTTCATTTTTTTCTTTGATTTAAATACTCAATGTGTTGTATGGCATAATTTTAATTTTGGTTTGTTTTGTTTATGTACCTGTGCGTATATTCTGAAGTAATAATTACTAGTTACTAACCCCGTTCATGTCCGAATTTCGTTTGTATCTCGTTGCACTAATTTAATCTTTATAGCATCTCCCCCATGAAGAAAAATTAGTTCGAGACATTTTTTCGCACCCGACATGTGGAAAAAATGTCTTCCTGAAAAAGGAGGAGTATGGAAGAATAAGGAGAGAAAGAAGGAATCCCCCCCTCCCCTCCGACTTGCTCAGTTTGCCGTTGACCGCTCTAAATTCGTCTGGCGTATATACTGCGAAAATTAGAACAATGGAAAGACCATTAAAGGAGCGTCTGGACTTCTTGCTATAGGCCTTTATCGCGACCCAAGGCAATTAGGGAAGTCTGTTGGCTATGAATCTCTCTCCCCGTCTAGTTAATTTCGCAGTATATATTCGACACTTTAGAGTACATATGTAGATTGTGTTTGAAGCCTCCATCCAGTATGTTAGCCGTAACGTCTTTGATAGTCGAGAGTAAATCGACTTCATTCTCGTCCAGAGAAGAATTGAGTGATTGTCGAAGAGCCAAGGAACAGCTAGTCGTCACTCAGTGTTGTTCGTGGAAATAGTTAGGCTCGTTTCAACCCTTCTAACCACGTTTTCGGATTCTAAGAATCAGAAAAGCCATCCTCGAAGTAACCTCCGTTTGCCTCTTAAGGATAGGAAACCCAGTTCCCCACTTCAGTTTCATGAAGTTGAATTGAGCATCCCGTGAGTCACCCACAAGTTCAAGGTCGAATTTACCTGCCTGGTCCTACTCGACTCACATGAAGATTCACTGCGGCAAAAAAGGATGGATAGACAGAGTTCTCTATATACAGACACCTTGGTGGTGGTGGTGAGGTCCCTGTTAAGGAAGACTCTGCTGGAAAACATTCCAAAGGTAGCAAATTCTATCCCAATACGGCGTTGAACCTCAATGGTTAGGATGCAGGAGAGTTAAGTACAGAGCCCAGGTAAGTTAACTCTTATGCATTTCTCAGTAGCTGTTGGTTGATAGCGAACTCAATTGGGTCACGTAGATGTTTACGTGCACTGAGCACTTCACTTTTGTTGATATTCATGGCGAGTCATGAGCGGGTATAGGCATCAGAAACAGCGTTTATAGTGCGCTGGACACCATCTTGAGTAGAGCCTATTAGGGCAGTGTCATTGGTTTACTGTAGCTCATGGATTGCCTCTTCTGTTACTCGTGTTTTTGATTAGAGGCGCCGCAAGTTAAACTGATTGCCATCTAAGCGATGAGATAGCGGGCCACCATCAGCAGAGTCAATTTGCTGATTAGCAATAGTGGACACAGCTGCAAGGAATAGATTAAAAATGATAAGAGCAATTACACATTCTTGCTTAACATCCGTATCTACTAGGAAATGCTCTGATTTTATCCATGCACTAGAAACGCGTGCTATTAAGCCATCATGCAGGGCTCTGAGAACAGCGAACAGTGTTGGTGGGCACCATAATTTCCCCAGTGCTTACCAGAGCAGGGGTCTCTTAACCGAATCAAAAGCTTTAGCAAGATCCACAAAAAACATATTAAGGTATTGATGCTACTCTATGATTTTTTCTTGGAGTTACCTTTGCCACAAACACCATTTCGGTGGTGCTGCGTGCTTTCCTGAATCCGCATTGGGATTCAGGAAAAGCCTGTTCATCAATGTTATTGACAATTCCGGAGAGAAAGATTTTAGTGAGGGCTTTTCCCGAGGTATAGAGAAGGGAAATGCCCCGGCTGTTGACATATATGGCCCTGTCACCTTTTTTTCCAGATGCTAACGCAGGTACTATAAAATAAACCAGGTACTATAACCTACATAAAGTAGGTGGTAGAAATAAATATTATGTAAACTTAATAGGCATCTGAGGCAATATCTTATTCCTAATTTTGTTTAAAACACTACTATTTTGTCCTAAAATATTAATTTATGTTCGTCTCAAAACCCATGGTAATTGCTACAAATTCAAGTTTGAACAAAGACCAAATACTTATTATGTCAATCTATTAGAAAATCTGAATGAAACGTTTTACGATACAAAGCCAAAGCTTTAGAATCATTCGCATTTTCAATACAATTCGGTTCTTTTTTCCGGCAAATCCTATCCTTCCATGAAAAGTAAAAACTAATTGTAAACGTGGAAGTGTAGATGTTTAGACCCGCCTTATATACTGGAATAATGGGAGCGGCGAATAAATGACCTAGTTTTGGAATATGGACTGTACAATAATACAAGAAAAACTGAGTCTCTGAAATCATCTGGTACCACTGGTGGATCTAATTGGGAATAGGGTACAGATTGATGGATGTAGTGTTTTATTTTAGAGCATTGACTGCCTTCTTTCACCCTTTTTTATCTTGAAAAAGTTTGGAACAGATAGGTATAGATTAAAAAAGAGTGGGCAAAATATGATCCAAAGTAAAGCATCCATTTTTCTTGGAGCACTGGGGTCAAAATTGTGTGCCACTCCTTCAGGTTTCAGGTGTAGGAGGGTTATTACCCCTTTTAAACCAACCTCTGCCATGCAAAACTGGATTACCTTAGGTAATATGAAGGAAAAAATAACTAACAAGATGAAAATAGAATAAATTAATTAGATAATTTCTAACAACACATGGATGGAAATGGTATTTGTACAGATACATAAACTGGTTCTTTTGGGTAAAAATCTCTGAAAAGTTTACTTAAAAAAAAGAGCGAACTGCATCGTTTATAAGATCAAGAATCAGAGTTCTATGATCCTTCGGTCCTTGTACTCTGTTAAGTATGCTAAGGTGTGTGTTCTGGTATCAACACATCTCAATTCCATCGTTATATAATGTCAAATGCAGTAGGACTATTTCTCTAAGGACCACAAAGCCAAGGTTTTAATCCTTACAACCTGAGCTAAACTAACAAGACTCCCCAGAGGATAGATCTCTTCCAAAACGACTATTCCATAAACCATGCAACAAAAACCGATTAGGTATACCATAATTATACCAAACAGCATGTACCATACCATATTTATGTTGACTATTAAGTTTGAGTTGTCAATGAACGCGACATAAGCGTAACGTTTATTAACATCTGGAAGTACGCCTGAACCGTATTTAGGGTAATACATATGTCTGATTCAAACGAAATTGATTTTTCCATTAGGATTGATCCTTTCCATTAACAGTAAACTTTCTCATGTGTTGAGGGAGTAAAAGAACTCTCAATATGATTTCAGACTCACTTCTTTTGTGGTCACTTTATTTAGTCACACCCTAGAGGTAAAGGGGGGCAAGAAAATGGTGCCGACGACCTGCTTTCGAGCCTCATGTAATCGAACCTCTGTCTAGCTTTACGTCCAATTAATTTCTGCAGACACTCTTTCATCTTACTCGTTTTCCAATACTATGAACTTACATAAATGACCATATTTTCAGCGCGAGGTTTGTGACAATAAAATATGTAAATTCTGTTGTAAAATGATGTAATTTCTTTCGTTTCATAACAATCAGAATTTTTAGTTTAAGCAGCTGTAAAGAGTTCTATTTCATACGAGATGTGATATTTACATTAACATCGTAAGATTTAGGTAATGGTGGAATTATATTTATTAATTTGATCTATATCTAGTAAGGATGTAAGCTACATATTATAACGAAAATATATAAGTGTGAGTGCTTGGCATAATATATAGCGATTATCTCTTGAGTCTTATGTAACTGTGTCAATTCCATTATTATCCCAACACAGCCCTCAATCACTCTCTTTTGGCTTAATATATCGCCCTCATGCGAGGAGTATTATAAACGATGAACCAAGTTTAATACATTACAGCCAACGAGTAAATTATTAATGGGCAGAAAAATACATCCAATTTTCCGGCAAAATAAAAGACCTTTATATAAATATTTAGGAGATATACTTCACCATTAATGTGCAATTAATGTCTCTCAGGATCTTTATGATCCCCTCTTGGCCGCGTGTCGAAGGATCGACGAAGGCTCATAAACTATATCAAATACATCATTTAGGTATAAAAAAACTTTGCCATTAACCTTGCCAAAAGTATGCATCTGACCTTTATGAAACGATGTATTGACCCGAGAGGAAAGAAGAAATATCAGCCACTGGTCTCTGATTTCATTTATGCTCTTATCATAATTCCCAATTCCACCTACAACACCACGCAAAACACTCCCTCCATTCCTCCATATCATGTTGTTGCTTTACAACTAAAAAGCAGTGAATAATGAAAGGTCGACTTAACATGCGGTTTGCAATGTATCATTAGCAAATATAGAGCACATATGAATTGACCATAGAAAATGAATCTTCCTCAGATAAAAACTATATATACGAATGATTATTCGAAGAAAGCTTATAAAATGCTTCCAAATTTCTAGGAACTAATGAGTTTCATTTGGAAGCGTTCTGAGAGGTATCTTGGATTAAAATACTAATCTTAGATGATTAACTCTTAATTTTTTTAAAGCAACTATACTCTATAAATTTAAAAGGCTTTGGTTTCCATTACATTTATATAAATATGAAATTTATTTTTCTCTTTCCTTATTGATTTAGTGAAATATAAATGATAATATTGAGTAACTAAACATGTTCCAGATGATTTCAATATAAATTTGCGGGCCTATTGTTTAATAGGGCTCAAATAATTATTATTAAATGAACCATAGGATTACTCATAGATACCAAACAACAACATATAGATGAATTATCTAAACTTTGCGGATCATATGTAGATTGCGGACCCCAAGTAACCCAACTTTAGTCTTATGTAGATAACGGAACCCCAACTTTGGCCTTAAAAAGATTATGGACCCCATTCTTGCCCAAATAAAGAATAAAAAGCTCAACTAAAATTAAAAAAACAAGTTTTAATATATTTTTTTTAATTTCACTGAATAGTTACGTTAGTTTTCTTGTTTTTATTACACTAATATAAAAAAGGTTGTCTTTGATTAATTAAAAGGTCATATTTATTATAAGTTTAATTAAAAGAATATTGTGAAATAATGGTATTACAAAAATTTAAAAAATGTATTGTTTATCTGCCTTTCACGCCACATAAATTGGTCTACGGAGGGAATTTATATGTAATCTCCTCCATCCATGCATTGATTTTATCCAACTTTTTTGCCTATTCCAATAGCTTTCGATAGTTTATGTGTGTATTTGAGTAATTTAGGCAATAAAATAAAGTGAATGATTCACTTTCCTGCCCCGTAAGGTGTGCGGCGATTTACGATCCTGGCCGCCGTGCTGACGGGATCCAGCGCTCCGTCCGGCCCCAGCTTAGCCTCTCTTCCTTCCTTCAGATAGCCCGAATTCTCCCTAACCTCGTCGCTTTTCATACAACCTCTCCTACAACTTTCTCTGGTCAGCCTCTAATTTCACAGGGTAGATGCTGACCTTCTTCTCAAGCCAACCACCCCGGATCGGGGCTGAGGGGGGAGAAGACATTGTTCCCTAACCCCTCAGCTCCGGTGTGGGATGTTTTTTTTTTTAACAACCTGCTTCATCCCCACCCATACCTTCCTCAC
The DNA here is from genome assembly GCA_963969495.1 of Ceratothoa steindachneri. Taxonomy (NCBI): domain Eukaryota; kingdom Metazoa; phylum Arthropoda; class Malacostraca; order Isopoda; family Cymothoidae; genus Ceratothoa; species Ceratothoa steindachneri. The sequence continues at coordinate 125,179,769 of OZ018321.1, forward strand.
ATCCCTTTTCCTCTCGTCTTCAAAATCTATCATTTTAAGCCGTGTTCAAGGTGGCGAACCCGTAAGGGGCGCGGTGATTTGCCATCCTGGCCGCCGTGCTAATGGGATCCAGCGCCCCGTCCGGCCCCAGCTTAGCCTCTCTTCCTTTCTTCAGATAGCCTGTATTCCTATCCTACCTCGTCGCTTTTCATACAACCTCTCCCACAACTTTCTCTGGTCAGCCTCTAATTTCACAGGGTAGAAGCTGACCTTCTTCTCATCCAATCGTCCCAGGTCGGGGCTGAGGGGGTAGCGGACAATGTCCCCTAACCCCTGAGCTCCAGTCTGGGGTGGTTGGCTTTTAACAACCTGCTTCATCCCCACCCATACCTTCCTCACATCCCTTTTCCTCTCGTCTTCAAAATCTATCTTTTTTACGCCGTGTTTAAGGTGGAGCAGCCATGCCGAAGGACTGCCAGGCCACCAGGCGGGAGGGGTGGTCCCAAATGGCGGCGCCTGGCTCTGCCGGGCCTGTAAGCACCTCTTGCAGTGCGGGCTACTGCAAGAGGTGGTTAGCGATTGCGTCCCGTAAAACAAAGAGGGTCACCATGCCCAATGATAAAAAAAAACACATCTCCCTTTAATTCCCCCTAAAACAACGGAGCCGCCCTCGTGCAGCTCCATAGAAAAGATGGAGGTCCCCCCCCCCCCCCCCTGTGCTTGCGCAGGGGATCCTCCATACCTCTTTAACCGGAGAGGAGGCTTACTCCTCTCCTACGGGTGTAGGAGACTCCCCTTCACGCCCTTCTCTGGATGTGCTTTCGGGCACCTCCCTATCTCCAGCGGTAGTCCCTCCTTTGCTTTCTAAGGGGACTGCTAAGAAAGCCAGCAGGCAGCCCATTGCCGACCGCCCCTCATGCAAGCGGTCGGCCAAGTGTGAGACGGCCCTTAATCAGAAGCGTTATGCCTACATGCGCTATAAGCGCCGCCCGAACGATTTCAATGTCGCTGAATATCGTCGGGCTAGGGCTAGGTTCCGGTATATTTGGAAGCACGCCCGCTGCTTTTCTTGGCGGGCATACGCGTCTTCACTTAACGGGAAGACCCCTTTAGCTAAGGTGTGGAAGCGAGTCAAAAGGATTCGGGGCAAGTTTTCGAAGGACCCCCCCTCTCGTTCTCCAGAAGAATGGGACCGCAATCTCGGACCCCGCGTCCGTGGCGGAATCCTTCGCGACCGCTTTTTCTGCATTCTCTAGCCGTGATGCTGCTCCGCCAGCATTCAATGCACGTCGTGATATCGCGGAAGGCCGCAGGCTGGACTTTACCTCCAGAGGCGGAGAACTATTTAACGACAAGTTTACTGTAAGTGAATTGCGTTCCGCTCTCGCTTCGTGCGTGGACACCGCTTATGGTCCGGACGATGTCCCGTACGCCATGCTTCGACACCTGTGTGAGCGAGGCATGGCCTTTCTGTTAGATTTGTTCAAAAGGATCTGGGTAAAAGGCCTCCTCCCAGACTCCTGGCGAACCGCTACTGTGCTCGCCTTTCGCAAGCCGGGGAGAGATCACTCTACTCCGACCGGTTTCCGCCCAATCTCTCTAACCTCTTGCGTGTGCAAGTTGATGGAGAAATTACAAAATGTTAGTTTAGTCTATTTCCTGGACAGCAAAATCCATCTGTCTTCTGCTCAGTGCGGCTTCCGTAAGTTCCACTCCACGTCGAATGCTCTAATCCGACTGGAAAATGCCGTCTGCGAGGCTTTCCTTCGTAGGCAGCACAACGTCACGGTATTTTTTGATCTGGAGAAGGCCTATGATACCGCATGGCGATACGGTATCATGGAGACTCTCCACACACTGGGGGCAAGGGGACGCCTCCCAATGTTTATATCTAAATTTTTGCGACATCGTCGATTCCGCGTACGGGTTGGGGGAGCCCTCCCTGGCCCAAAAGAGCAGGAAGAGGATGTCCCGCAGGGAAGTGTCCTCAGTGTCACACTCTTTGCCCTGAGCATCAACGGCATCACCTCGGTGCTGCCAGAAGATGTTCTCGCAACGCTCTACGTGGGCGACCTTTCGATCTCTTTTGGCGCGGCCCAGATGCCAACTCTGGAGCGTCGACTCCAACAGGCATTGAACCGCGTCTATCACTATGCCGAAGCGCACAGGTTTCGGTGTTCTTTGGCCAAGACTAAGGTGGTGCACTTCTGCCGCCATCCACGGCTTCACCCCAAACGAGATTTATTTCTTAAAGGGGTGCGCCTGGATGTGGTTGAGGCACACTGTTTCCTTAGTCTTGTATTCGACCCACGCCTCACCTGAGAGGCTCATATTCGCAGCCTGAGGGTCTCTTGTACCCGCGCTATGGACATTCTTCGTTCCATGACGTTCAGCGCTTGGGGCGCTGATAGGGCTACTGCCTTACTTTTTAATCGATCCTTTGTTCGTTCGAAGCTCGACTACGGATGCCAGTTTTATGCATCCGCAGCCGAGCGTTTATTGCGGAAGGTGGATTCGATCCACCACACCGGCCTTCGCCTTGCGACCGGTGCCTTCCTCACTTCCCCCATTGAGAGCCTGTTGGTCGATGCTGGGGAGATGCCACTTGCTCTGCGCCGCGTGCAGTGTATCACTCGACTGTATGCGCGAGCCCGGCGCCTCCCTCAGTCGCCAACAGCTCTCACTGCATCCGCAGCTGATCTCGATGGTGCCTATGCCGTCGAGAGACGCCAGTAATACCCTAAGGCTTTTGGGTTTAGGGCCAGGAAACTCCTTTTAGAAAGAGATATCACTTTGGGGCCGGTGGCGCCCCTGGTTTTGCCTAGGACGCCACCCTGGAGGGTACCACATTTGGCTATTTGTCGCCACGCCTCTGCTCCCAAAACTTGTACTGCGCCGGGAGTATTGCGTTCGACCTTTTTGGACCACACATCGTGTCACACTGGAACCGTGCTAGTGTATACGGATGGCTCCAAGTCCCAAGAGGGGGTCGGCTTCCACGCCGTATCCTCTCTGTTTGAAGTCAGCCGGGCTCTACCAGGCGCTGCGTCTGTCTTCACGGCCGAGCTGGTGGCAATACACCACTCGGTACGGGAGATTACGCGACGTGCCCGGTTCGGAGACCGGATTGTGATCTATAGCGACTCACAAAGCCCCCTGAGTGCTCTCGGGGCATTGGAATCTCCGCATCCCCTGGTTCGCGATCTCCGTGACGCCACGGTTTTGGCGAGCCGGGCAGATGTCGAAATTATCTTCTGCTGGGTTTCTGGACATGTAGGAATTGCGGGGAATGAGCGCGCCGATGAGGGCGCCAAAGAGTCCGCGAGGACTCTGCGACTGGACCAGCGTTTCGCTCTTCCTCACACCGACTACATGGCAGGAATACGGGCAGCTCTTCGAACTGCTTGGCAAAGAAGATGGGAAACGGTCGAAGGGAACTTAAAGTTGCGTGCCATTGCGCCACGACTGTTCCCATGGATCTATCCTTCAATGCCGCGGCGGCTTCAGGTTGCTTTCTGTCGTCTTCGAATCGGACACACTCGTGTGACGCATCGCTACTTGATGGATCGCTCGCATGCGCCCTATTGCAACGACTGCGTCAACCTATAGACTGTTCGGCATATTCTTGTCGAATGTCCCAGTCTCGGTGATCTTCGCGCACGATACCTGTCTCGGTACCGGGATGGGCGGGGTCGCTACCGCCTGTCCCTTGTACTCGGGACGAGTGCGTGCACCATGACTGGTGGACTTATTGACTTTTGGGGGGAGGCCGGCCTTCTCCCTTTCATTTAACCCGGTTTTATTGTTGTTGTTGTTTTTGTTATCGTTTTTGTTATTGCTTTGTTATTGTTATTTCTTTTTATTTTTGTTTCCTGTTGAATTATTTTGAAGTAGCCAGAACTAGGCTGTTTGTTTACGGCAACTTATGCCTAAGTCGGCAGTCGCCAGATAGCCCCTTAATAAAAAAAAATAAAAAAAATGGACCTATCCCCCAATGCCGCGGTGGCTTCAAGTTACTTTCTGTTGTCTCCGAATCGGGCACACTCGTGTGACGCATCGCTATTTGATGGAGCGCTGGCCTGCGCCCTATTATAATGACTGCGTCGTCCCCCAGACTGTTCAGAACATTCTTGTCCAATGTCCCAGTCTGGGTGATCTTTGCGCACGACCCCTGTCCCGGTCCCGGGATGGGCGGGGTCGCTACCACCTGTCCCTTGTACTTGGGACGAGTGCGTGCACTTTGACTGGTGGACTTATTGACTTTTAGGGGGAGGCCAGCCTCCTCCCTTTCATTTAACCCGGTTCAATTGATGTTGTTGTTTTTGTTATCGTTTTTGTTATTCCTTATTCATTGTTATTGTTATTTCTTTTTATTGTTGTTTCCTGTTCAATTTTTTAAAGTAGCGTAGAACTAGGCTGTTTGTTTACGGCAACTTATGCCTAAGGCGGCAGTCAGCAGATAGCCCCTTAAAGAAAAAAAAATGGGGGGGGGCCAAGCCAAAGGTGGTGCACTTCTGCCGCCATCCACGGCTTCACCCCCATCACGTATTTGTTTCTTAATGGGGTGCGCCTGGATGTGGTTGAGTCGCACCGTTTCCTTGGTCTTGTATTCGACCGACGCCTCACCTGGGAGGCTCACATTCGCAGCCTTAGGGTCTCTTGTACCCGCGCCATGGACATTCTCCGTTCCGTGACGTTCAGCGCTTGGGGCGCTGATAGGGCTACCGCCTTACTTTTTTATCGATCCTTTGTTCGCTCGAAGCTCGACTACGGATGCGAGTTTTATGCATCCGCAGCCGAGCGTTTATTGCGGAAGGTGGATTCGATCCACCACACCGGCCTTCGCCTTGCGACCGGTGCCTTCCGCACTTCCCCCATTGAGAGCCTGTTGGTCGATGCTGGGGAGATGCCACTCGCTCTGCGCCGCGTGCAGTGCATCACTCGCCTGTACGCGCGAGCCCGGCGCCTCCCCCAGTCGCAAACAGCTCTCACTGCATCCGCAGCTGATCTCGATGGTGCCTATGCCGCCGAGAGACGCCAGTCATACCCTAAGCCCTTTGGGTTTAGGGCCAGGAAACTCCTTCGAGAGGTAGATATAGCTCTCGGGCCGGTGGCGCCCCTGGTTCTGCCCAGGACGCCACCCTGGAGGGTACCACATTTGGCTATTTGTCGCCACGCCTCTGCTCCCAAAGCTTGTACTGCGCCGGGAGTATTGCGTTCGATCTTTTTGGAGCACACATCGTGTCACGCTGGTACCGTGCCAGTGTATACGGATGGCTCCAAGTCCCAAGAGGGGGTCGGCTTCCACGCCGTATCCTCTCTGTTTGAAGTCAGCGGGGCTCTACCAGGCGCTGCGTCTGTCTTCACGGCCGAGCTGGTGGCAATACACCACTCGGTACGGGAGATTACGCGACGTGCCCGGTTCGGAGACCGGATTGTGATTTATAACGACTCACAAAGCGCCCTGAGTGCTCTCGGGGCATTGGAATCTCCGCATCCCCTGGTTCGCGAAATCCGTGACGCCACGGTTTTGGCGAGCCGGGCAGATGTCGAGATTATCTTCTGCTGGGTTCCTGGACATGTAGGAATTGAGGGGAATGAGCGCGCCGATGAGGGCGCCAAAGAGTCCGCGAGGACTCTGCGACCGGACCAGCGTTTCGCTCTTCCTCACACCGACTACATGGCAGGAATAAGGGCAGCTCTTCGGACTGCTTGGCAAAGAAGATGGGAGACGGTCGAGGGGAACTTAAAGTTGCGTGCCATTGCGCCGCGACTGTTCCCATGGACCTATCCCCCAATGCCGCGGCGGCTTCAGGTTGCTTTCTGTCGTCTTCGAATCGGACACACTCGTGTGACGCATCGTTACTTGGTGGAGCGCTCGCATGTGCCCTATTGCAACGACTGCGTCGTCCCTTAGACTGTTCGGCATATTCTTGTCGAATGTCCCAGTCTGGGTGATCTTCGCGCACGATACCTGTCTCGGTACCGGGATGGGCGGGGTCGCTACCGCCTGTCCCTTGTACTCGGGACGAGTGCGTGCACCATGACTGGTGGACTTATTGACTTTTTGGGGAAGGCCGGCCTTCTCCCCTTTATTTAAGGTTCCTTTTTTTGTTATTGTTTTGTTTTAGATTGCACTCTCCTGCACCGGGGTGAGGGGGACCTCCCCCCGCTGCCGGAGATTGCTTCGATTGTTAAGTTTTTCAAATTTATATTGATTGTTAAGTTTTCATATTTTAACTTTAAAGTAGCCTAATTCTAGGCTGTCGTGTTTTTCGGCGACTTATGCCCAAGTGGGTAGTTGCCAGATGGGCTCTATAAAAAAAAAAAAAAAATAATAAAAAAAAAAAAAATTTTGCACCTGCCCCATTGAGAGCCTGTTGGTCAATGCTGGGGAGAGCCTACTCGCTCTGCGCCGCGTGCAGTGCATCGCTCGCCTGTACACGTGAGCCCGGCGTCTCCCTCAGTCGCCAACAGCTCTCACTGCATCCGCAGCTGATCTCGATTGTGCCTATGCCGCCAAGAGACGCCCGTCATACCCTAAGCCCTTTTGGTTTAGGGCCAGGAAACTCCTTCGAGATGTAGATATAGCTCTTAAGCCGGTGGCGCCGCTGGTTCTGCCCAGGACGCCACCCTGGAGGGTACCACATTTGGCTATTTGTCGCCACGCCTCTGCTCCCAAAGCTTGTACTGCGCCGGCAGTATTGCGTTCGACCTTTTTGGAGCACACATCGTGTCACGCTGTAACCGTGCCAGTGTATACGGATGGCTCCAAGTCCCAAGAGGGGGTCGGCTTCCACGCCGTATCCCCTCTGTTTGAAGTCAGCGTGACTCTACCAGGCGTTGCGTCTGTCTTCACGGCCGAGCTGGTGGCAATACACCACTCGGTACGGTAGATTACGCTACGTGCCCGGTTCGGAGACCGGATTGTGATCTATAGCGACTCACAAAGCGCCCTGAGTGCTCTCGGAGCATTGGAATCTCCGCATCCTCTGATTTGCGATATCCGTGACGCCACGGTTATAGCGAGCCAGACAGATTTCGAGATTATCTTCTGCTGGGTTCCTGGACATTTATGAATTGCGGGGAATGAGCGCGCCGATGAGGGCGCCAAAGAGTCCGCGAGGACTCTGCAACCGGACCAGCGTTTCGCTCTTCCTCACACTGACTACATGGCAGGAATACGAGCAGCTCTTCGGACTGCTTGGCAAAGAAGATGGGAAACGATCGAAGAGAACTTAAAGTTGCGTGCCATTGCTCCGTGACTGTTCCCATGGACCTATTCCCTAATTCCGCGGCGGCTTCAAGTTACTCTCTGTCGTCTTTGAATCGGACACACTCGTGTGACGCATCGCTATTGTTGGAGCGCTCGCCAGCGCCCTATTGCCACGACTGCTTCGTCCCCCATACTGTTCGGCACATTCTTGTCGAATGTCCCAGTCTGGGTGATCTTCGTGCACGTTTAAAGTTGCCTGCCAGTGGACCGCGACTGTTCCCATTGACCTATCCCCCAATGCCGCGGTGGCTTCAGGTTGCTTTCTGTCGTCTTCAAATCGGACACACTCGTGTGACGCATCGCTACTTAATGGAGCGCTCGCATGCGCCCTATTGCAACGACTGCGTCGTCCCCCAGACTGTTCGGCATATTCTCGTCAAATGTCCCAGTCTCGGTGATCTTCGCGCACGATACCTGTCTCGGTACCGGGATGGGCGGGGTCGCTACCGCCTGTCCCTTGTACTCGGGACGAGTGCGTGCACCATGACTGGTGGACTTATTGACTTTTGGGGGGAGGCCGGCCTTCTCCCTTTCATTTAACCCGGTTTTATTGTTGTTGTTGTTTTTGTTATTGCTTTGTTACTGTTATTTCTTTTTATTGCTGTTTCCTGTTGAATTTTTTGGAAGTAGCCTAGAACTAGGCTCTTTATTTACGGCAATTTATGCCTAAGTCGGCAGTCGCCAGATAGCCCCTTAATAAAAAAATAAAATCTTCGTGCACGTTACCTGTCCTGGTACCGGGATGGGCGGGGTCTCTACCGACTGTCCTTCGTACTCGCGACGAGTGCGTGCACATTGACTGGTGGACCTGTTGACTATTTGGTGAAGGCTGGCCTTCTCCCTTTCATTTTACTAGGTTTAGTTGTTTTTGTTATTGTTTTGTTATTGTTTTTTCCTGTTCAAATTTTTTAAAGTAGCTTAGAACTAGGCTTTTTGTTTACGGCGACTTATGCCTAAGTGGGCAGTCGCCAGATAGCCCCTTAAAACAAAAAATCCCTGTTGGCTTACGGTCATTTAGAAGGGACCAAAACCCCTTGTGTGCCACGCTCATATTCATTTTGGTGAAAAAGCAAAAACTTGTAAACCCTAGTACAGGTGGCCAAAGAGAGGTGAGACTTGGCAAATGCATTCTTCCACTAGGCCATCTTCGCCGCTTCCGGCAGAAAACTAGCTAAACATGCCATAGCTAGCGGGCCGCTGGCGTAACATCTGTTTTCACGATCGCCGCTAAAATATACAATCAAAAATGTGACTTTTTAATAGCAACGGGGGCGAGTGTGTCTATCGTACCGGCCAAACTGGTGCGATTAGGTGAAGTGCGTGAAACGGGAGTCAACATTTCCACGGCAAATGGCAGAAAAATTAAGGTGCACGGCGAGGTGCACACTGATATTGCAATTCCAAGTCCCAAGCGATCATTTAGGTGGTCGATCGTAGTCGCCGTAATGACCTCTCCAATTTTAAGAATTGATTTCCTGAGGCATTTCGATCTCTTGTTGCATTGTGCGCGCAGTTAGCTACTTGACCGGCTAACGAAGCTTGCCACAGCCGTGAATATCTCCGAGAAGCCTTCAGTTGCACTGATAACTGGTGACCTCTTTAACGCACCGCCTACTGTGCCGTTCGATCGTGGAAACATTTGGGGCTCTGTATGGGCCCGCCTCCGCTCAGCCATCACTATCCCTGCCGCAGTTAGTAGAACACACTATTGACGCTGGCTGTGCCCCACCAATATTTGCACTACCAAGACCTTTGTCGGCAGAAAAACTTAAATTCGAAAGGCCAGAATTGAGGAATTATCAAAAGAAGGGATCATCTGTCCCTCGAAGTCACCATGTACCTCGTCAATCCATTTAGTGCCGAAGAAGTCACTCAGAGAATACAGGATGGTTTGGGACTTCCGGGCGCTGAATGCCATCACGAAGCCCGACATGTATCCGTTACCACGAATCCAAAGTTTATCAGACAACCTTCACGGGAAAATGATTTTCTCAAGGTTAAATTTAGTCCATGCTTATCATCAAATCCCGATGAGCCCAGCGGACATTGAAAAGACGGCTATCGAGACACGAGTTGGTTTGTGGGAGTACGTCAATCTTCCATTTGGCTTGAGGAATGCGAGCTGCACCTTCCAAAGACATATGGACTGCATCTTTCGTGGATTAGAGTTTGTATACATATATATAGACGACATCCTAATCTTTTCGGATAACCTCGAAGACCACCTGAAGCATCTGCAAGAAGTACTCAGAATCCTGCACGAAAATGGCCTAAGGATTTCCCTGGAAAAATTCGAGTTTGCAAGACAAGAAATTGGATTCTTTGGGCACCATTTATCGCAGGAGGGAATTAGGCCGCCATTCACAAAAATTAAAGAAAAGGAAGATATGCTAATGCCGAAAGCCTCGAAGGGATTTCGCCGATATTTGAGCATGATGGGATACTATCGCACAATGCTGCCCAATTTCGCAGCGATTGCAGCCCCATTGACCGAGCTTTTGCGCCTGCAACCAAAGGCTCACGAATTAATTTAGAGCGAAGAGGAGCTCAATGCCTTCGAGAAGACCAAAGTTGCTTTAGTGGAGTCCGTCACCCCTTGCCCAATGACTGTTTATTCCTGCTGATGATGGATTGCTCCCAATATGCGGCAGGTGATGCCCTGCACCAAATGGTCGGAGGTTCTCGTGACCAATTGCCTTCTTCTCTAAGAAACTAAGCCATTCACAGCAAGCATATTCCACGTACGACAAAAAACTACTAGCGGCGTACCTTGCTGTGATACAGTTCAAGCATATGATCGAAGGACGCCACCTAATCTTGTGCACCGACCATAGGCCAGTAATTTCGGCATTTTCGTCGCCATTAAGCGCGAAGACGGATGGACCTCAACGCCTTTGGGCTGCCATTTTGTAGTATGTGAGCGATATCTCCTACATACGCGGGCAGGACACTGTAGCGGCGGACTGCCTGTCAAGAAACGCCAATGCGGTCCAAATTGATTCGATTGGCCTCCAAGCTTTGACGATAGTACAGAGGGAAACTGATGAAACGGAGGAGCTAAAACCAATCTTGTAGCCTTCTCCCTACTTAAAGGAATTTTAGCTGTGGTATGAGGTAACACTAAGATACTCACGACCATTTGTGTCAATGGCATGAATAAAGGTAATTTATGGGCAATTACATTACTTGTCGCACCGGTGAATACGAGTGTCACTTCGATTAATAAAAGCCCGTTACTTTTGGCCCAACATGGACAAGGACATACGCTCCTGGACCAGAGAGTGCCTGGCTTTCCAGTATATATATATATATATATATATATATATATATATACAATTGGTATCTAATCTCAAAGCTACCATATTTATTAACACAATATATATCTAATTCATTATACAATTTCGCATGTACATATTTACAATTTATAAAATTCAATAATATTTGTACATTGTGTTTCTTGCAAATGAAACCCGTCTCCCTGATCGTGTTTTCACAATATTTCTCGGAGTTTCCTGCGCTTCCGATGAAGCGTTACATTGTACGGATTTGTCGCCGTTTCTTCCTAAGGTGTTTTGCGGCTGAGTTGCTCATAACAGCCCCGTGATATATATATATATATATATATATATATATATATATATATATATATATATATAAGTAGTAACTCTCTCTCATAGGATGTAATTTATTTGTATCGTACGCACTCGGTAGACTAATAGGGGACGTGTGTAGTGTACAATCACCGCACACACACAAAGTAAGAGAGAGAGAGAGAAGGACAAATACACATTTTGCCAGACCGAAGTTTCAAAAATGGAATAGAAGGAGCAATAAAATAAGGTCGTTTAGAGACAGTTTGTGAACCAGCGGAATCTGATTAAGAAGTCTGGATTGAACCGACCACAATGTAAAGCTATCCCACCCCAGTGTGAGAGCAGATGGGGAAACAAAGTAATTAAATCTGTCTGGAATGGGGAACAGATTTGGCGACAAAAGATGTTTTACGTTAATGTAAAATTTGATAGGGTCATCTTGGATCTTTAAGCAAACGGAATTTCTGTGATACCCTTGCAGGGTAGAGACCCCCAAATTATGATACGAAGCGGAGAATTTCAGCTAATCACTGGCTAGACTTCAACCAATCACAGGCTCCGTTAAAAGAATAGGTGGCTAATCAATGCCTCAGTGACGAAAGGAAGGCGGAGCTACGCGTCTCCTCCAAAATGCTGCCTGGTATGAATAAGAGAACATTTCATTCAAATTATGATTATTGTCACATTATTTAGTGATTCATTTAGTTATTCATTGATCAATTATTAGACTGTTAATTCACCGCTCAGCAAATCTCCATTATTCTTGCGCTTGCCATTATAACTCAATTTAGAATATTCGTTTGCGCAAATTAAATCTTTACCTTAAGTGTGAACATTTCAAAGTGGTGTAAAAATACAAGTGTTTAATTCCTTTACAAAGGAACCATTTACTTACAAACCTTGATCGGTTAATACCCCTCGGACCGTACGTCAAGAAATCTGTAAGTAAGCCATTTTACCGAACCCTAATATGATCGACTTGCAATCCAAACAAGTGAGGTCTACTTACACCGAACTTTAGCAAGTTTCCACTTCCGCGTTAAAAGTAGGGCGCAAGTGAACGGGTACGAGGTAGGACTTAGATGTAATAGGCTTCTGGGTGGTTAGGGCTATATCATGCCTAAAAAACAAAGAGCAATCAGGCTTCTCAAAAATTTTATCGGGCAATTCAGTTAACAAAAGAGCCAATTGCGTCTTCTGAGAGGTTTCCAAATGGGGCGTTTAAATCGAGTTCCGGGGTTGAGTTTACACAGAAACAGGGGAGCAAAGGAAGAGGGTAGTTGGACTAATACAGTTTGGATTAAATTAGGAGGCTTAAATGGATAAGAGACTTCCATTACTGCCTCTTCGTCAAGGGCAATTATATTGTTAATGCATGCGCGGCGGTGATAGCGCTTAAGCATATTTAGATGAAAGAATTTATTCCCTGAGAGGGTCTGTATTACGTAATCTACGGGACCGCGGGCTTCAAGGATTAGAAAAGGGCCTTTCCATTGGGACAAGAGCTTGCTTGTCTCCATGGGTAGGAGGTGCAGCTCCTCTCACCGGGATTGAATCGCCCTTCTTTGAACCTAACGTCAAAAGGGTCGTTTATTTTTCTAAATTTAGGTCCGAATTTTTTAACGCAATATCGGCGCATTCTTCCAAGCGGTTTCGAAGATCTAGCACGTAAGTATACGGGGACTTGATCTCCTCATCCAGCCGGATATTAGAAAAGGTTCATTAAAAATGCTCATTGGTCCGCGTACATTTCGGCCATACAAGAGCCTGAAGGGAGCAAATCCCAAAGTTCTGTGGAGGATCTATCTGCAGACAAACAGTGCAACCGGCAGTTTTCGATGCCATTCTTGGGGCTGAGCAATGCATAACTTTTTAAGAATGGTCTTCAGAGTGCTATTCAACCTTGCACAGACGCCGTTAGCGGCGCGTTGAAAAGTGCAAGTGAGCAAGGGCTTGAACGTAAGGAGCTTGGGGACGTGTTCCATTAGCTCAGAGGTGAACTGTCTACCTCTGTCGGACAAGATCTCAGCGGAATTCAGACGCGGAAAAAGATAGAAATTAGGGCCCCTTTACAGGTCACACTATTTGTTTTCTTATGGGGAACTGCGTCGGGGAATCTCGCATCAAAGTCAACAAGAGTGAGGATGTATGAGTTTCCTTCGCTAGACGGGGGGTGAATTGGGCTAACTAGATCTATTGACACTCTAATAAAAGGCTCCGAGACAATTAGAGTCTCCTGGAGGGGGCAATTGATATTCCTTCTTTTGCTGTAGTCTTCTGACAAATGTCACACGATCTGCAAAACTCGGCAATATCTTTGCCAGCACTGGGCCCTGAAGAAATAACGTTAGATTCTCTGAGCCGTTTTATTGTCAGTGTAATATTAGAGCAGCCAATAGTTCATCGTTTGCGAGTCGGAGGAATTGGGGAACATAGGAACGGGGCATACACAACGAACGCGTTGGGATTTTATCCTCAGCCAAACTGGAACCATAAAGGAGACCGTCGCTAATGAGGTAGGCGACTTCCCTTTGACTATGGGCAAATCCGTGTTCGTCACTTCTCGTTTTTTACCACAAGGACTGCAGAGTGGGACATATCTTTTGAGTGCTTGCAAAATTCTCGTTTTGAAGGGCTGCAAACTCTGGGGCATAAAGGTGGTTCTAAAGACACGGGGGGAACAGTGTCCTTTAAAGCTTGGGCACTCATGATGACGGGCTGTGCGACGGGGTTAGGGGAGAGCTGTAGGCTCTGGCCAAACAACATGGCGCAGAATTTAATGGGGGCTGCTATCACTTCGGCCCAACCAGTGAAGTATTCCCATTTGAAATAGCAGCGGACCACAGGGAACCGATTTGCACGTCCCAAGTAGTTATGGACTACTGCGATTTTATCGTGGTGTGGGCCCACTGGAAGGAGCAACTTTTCAAAGACAATGAAGCAAGTGCATTCGGTGTCTCTTACGAGGGTTGACCTCAGCAACCATTAACACTTTCATTTTCGAACTCAAGCCGACCGGGGAAGCTTTTGTCGAAAATGAAATTATTTTGCTTTCCCAGGAGACTGCTTGTTGGGGAAGTTGGTGGCGTTTCAGGGAAGCGGGCGGATGAGAGAGAGGCACTTATTTGGTGGATTTGATGACTAAGAGGTTCATCGAAATTAGGAATTTTGGGGACAGTGTGTTCTCATGTCGCCGGGAACTCCGCAGGAAAAAGAAATTATGCCCCTACAAGTGTACTCCGACCCTAGGGAATTATTTATGAGGGGCTTAATAACACTCGATCCTGGCGGGAGATGGTAATTGGGTAAACGGACCAGGTACCTTCACATACTTGAGTTAATTCTTCGGAGGAAATTTGGAAAGGTTATTTTTACTTTGGGGTGATGGGGGGGACTTCTTTGGGTCTTTCGAGTAAATATGGTGTCTTGATGCGTGCACATCCGCTTTTTCTATATATTCCTTGAAATAAGACACGCGTCTGTTCTTCAAGAATGCGTGGATTTCAGAGGGTATTCAGTCTTCAACTGACCCCGTAAACCGATATCAATTATGGACTCGTAGTCGCGATGGACTTGGGCTGAGTCTAACCTGAACTGAAAAGTTCTCTAGAGGGTGAATCCAAATTTACGGTATGTCTGGCCAGACATTAACCTAAACTGGTGGAACTTTGACCAACGAAAATATAATTGATAAAAAACGGTCACCACTAAAAAATGATGAATCAAAAAAAGAAAGACAAAAAAATTAAGAATTTGTTCCACTTTCTTTGGATATCTTTGAACGAACTTGACAAACTAGTTGCTGAACAACATAACTTGGGGAAATATCTTGAAAAAAAGGCTTCTTTCAAATAAAAAATAACCAAACGTAATCTGCCACCAGATAAAGATATATATATATAATATGTCAAGGTATACCTGTATAGACTAGCTCGGCGCTCAGAGTCGTGCACAAGCACAGGCAGACAGCTGACCGCAGGCTGCTTGAGATAGTTCGGGGGGATTAATGAAGAGTGCGATATACGATTGACCAGGTTAGATTAATGGCTTGCCAAGTTGCAGTTCAAAGGATATATATAGACAATACCCCCCCAAAATATAATTTTAATATATATAATAAAAGGGAGAAATTTATATATGTATACAAATGGGGAATAAATTAATTATGGTAGTTAAATGAATTAAGTGAAGATTAATGAAGTAATGATGGGATGACCATACAAGATCACTTCACCTTTAAGCGCGGGCCAATTGAATGGGCTGGAAGACAACGGCGCAGGTCTTCAAGAAGATACTTCGGGGAGTCCTGACGAAGAGTAGGCGAAGATGGCATTTGATTACTTCGTGATAAGGAATGAGATTTTCTCTGCTCCAGAGAGATGTAATCTCAACTCGAGTCGATTCCTCAGATCGGCAGGGAGTATCAACTTCGAAAGAACGGGAATCTTGTAGGGGTGATGAAAATGAGAGGGTCGCACAACTCTCCAGGAAGAAGGGGGCACGATAGCTTTCAGCGCAACAGGGGCCAAAGCTTAACGAAGGTAGATCTGGTGGCGAGATCTTCGACGAAGTACGACGGCGGGTTAAAAGGGTTACGGGAAACAGACGGCATTCTAAACTGAGTGGATGGCGGGCTTTCAATCTCCTCGAGAGATTGTGAGCTTCGGGTTAAATACCTGTGTGGCTAATCCGATACACGCCTTAGGGCCTTGCGGTCCCGAGGTGATTCTTGGCGCCAGTCTAAGCAAACATATTTCATGATAACCCGTCGTTCCAGATGATGAAACTTCCTTCGCGATATAGGGGTAGGGTTAATGTTGCTGCGCACGGCGCTATCGCAGGGGAGGGGGAGGTATGGTGTCCGAAAGCAGTCACAGCTCTGTGGTGATGAAGCGAGAAACCGATTCTCACTCAAACTTTCTAAAATTCTCACGCTGGCGTACGTGGTCATGAAAGAATAGAGGGGTATTTCCTAGGGCTATACTCTCAAGGTGATCCTTCGAGGGCATTCCATCACAATGTATAAAACTAGTCTTCTTTCTTAGTTTTCAATCATTAAAGCTGTGAATAATGAACGAATCATAGGCCTAAAGATCATTTAGTTAAAGCAAAATGATGCTATGTAATGTTTATATTGTTAACTTATCTATGTGCCTAGCTCTTAACTTAAAAAAAATAAATTAGGATTTTTTCTTGGCAATTTTATTGACACGTAAAAGTGTTACTATCCTCCTCCTTGCCTCTATTCTAGTTTAGAGAAGCTACCGCAACTCGCTCAGCCAGAGGCTGTGCTTCAGTTATTTGCTTGTAATGATGCCGGAGTGCCTCTTTATAAAAACTTGCCACATTATAGCGCTTTTCAAACCATGTTGGTACTGAAAATCAAGATGTGCATTTCTCTCGGAGTAGCGAACAAACAGTTTTGCCTGCTATTTATCTTCGAAACTAATCAAGATTCTCGGCTGTAGCATAATACTACCTCAATGAACTCTGTACAGCTGCAGCAATAAGTTTTTAGCCACTTGAAATTTGATTAATACTTAGTTATGTCTATCAATATGTTGCTCAGGATTGCATGCATGTTTCCAATACATATGGAAAGCATAAAAAATACAAGCTTCCTTATAACTTTTTATAAATATCTAAAATGGCGATGCTATTGAATTCTATGAAACCCTGGTATTAGTATGCGGTAAGTTACATGCAAAATGTCATCATATAAAACAACATTTTTTTTTATTAATGTGATATTCCATGTCGACAAGATCTCATAAATATATAATAAAGACTAAAACAAGTATCTATACCATCAAGGACATTGCCCCATTTCACATACTGCATCCATCATACAATGGTTCCAGGAATACAATATAAGAAGGATGGACTGGTCACCCCAGTCTCGGGATATGAATCCACAAGAAAACTTCTTGCATGACCTGAAAGAGGACTTAAGACGTGGTCAGCCATCCACCAGTAAACTACTGAAGGCAGTAATTACCAAGGAATGGGCCAGCATCAGTCCCTTTAAGTGGCGCACCTTCGTAGGGAGGATGCCTCTAAGAATTACATTCTCCCAGATTCTCGGCACGCTCCTGAACATGTTATTTATTCCTCTTTATTTGACTGTTATATTCATATTGATATGGAAATAAAAACTTTACTACATTGCATTTTACTAATTTTATAATATCTCCTAGGTCCCTGAAAACCTTTGCCTGCAGATATATATATATAGGGAAAGTTAGGCAATATATTTTCATCGTAGCAAGTTTTGTTAAAAACGAGGGCTAATTTCATATTTTCTTTTCAAATCTCTCGATTTAAAATATATTCATTCGCCTTTATGTCTTGATTCAGGCCGTCGATGAGTTCTCTGAAATTCATTAAAGCTCAGATTTTTATTTGAAAGGGGAATAAAAGAAGAGATCTTTAGCAAAACACTTTATTTTACTGGCGCCCTTTGATATACTTGTATGACTCTCAAAGACAAAGTAAATAAAGACCAGAACATTGTTAATGGACTAGGGCCGATCATCTTCTTCGAGAAGGTCTTCGCCCTAATAAACGAAAAAAACAACAAAATACATTCATTTCTCCCCATGCCTTTGCGCAATAATATTTTCCAACCCACCACCTCTTTTCCCAGCTACTCTTCTTCCATCACTACATCCACTGCCACCTAGCGGATGATGCTCCCTGCATTTGCCTTTCCTTCTTTTGGGGGCAGGAAAAACAATGATGGGCACGTATTGACCGAAACCCTTAACCCTATAACAAGACATCAGCCCTCTCACTCACACTAATGACATCCTTGACACGTTCAAATCCTAATGGGACAACATACACACACAACATCTCTAAACCACTTGCAGGAAGTCTTGGAAAGGTGTCGTCTCCATGAGGCAGAGGTTGGATCCCACCCCCTCCCTAGTACAAATTCAGGTGCTTGATAACTAGTCCAAACTGACCAGTTTTATCACCTTTGAGGAAAGAAATTACATTAAAATTATTCCTAAGCTGATCCCTGTCCCATCCGAAACATCAGGCCTCCCAGTCACATAATTCCAACTCTTATCCAAAAACATATTCCCAACGGACATGGCACTCTACCACGCCGCACTTGCCTCTGTCAACTTTCTACACATTTAAAAAACCTCATACATGCTACTATTGCTAGAAAAACGCATAAACTCTTAACACGTGAACAGCTATAGGCCTATTGCTCTTTTATAGTTCCTCGGCAAAATACTCAAACGCATGGTCAACATAAGTCTCCGGGACTTATGTGATTGGTTCTTCCCCTGACAATATGGCTTTAGGTGAGGTCAATCCAATCAAACGGATGTGACCATCGTTCGTGACCTAACACAGGAAGAACAACAAACCACAAATAAAACATATTCATCAGCAATGGTCTGGAAATGGCATTAAATAAGGTGTGGTACGAGAGAATACGTTGATAACTCTCTGCACTAGACGGCTTTTCTCCCACTATCTTACCGAAAGTAGATGTCACATAAAATACAATTCACAACGTCACATCCATTTATACAACGCAGGGTGAGCCACAGGTTAGGGTGCTGACGACTACACTATAAGTTATGCATAAGAAAGACACCACAAACCCTCTAGAAAACTGGTGGCACACATAAACACTCTGCTACGTCGACAACAAGACCACTTTCTTCTCCGCCCAAGGCCCAGAAACAATCACGCGTCGTGCACAAATGATACTACACAAAATGAGTATGAGGATAAGTGAGTCATAGTCACGAATCCTCTATATTCACAGATGACTCTACAGTGATTGGATTATACACTTCTAACCTACAAATATACACACACCAGAACTAATCTACATAGCCCCACAAGATTCCCATACTTCCCTCACGCGAAAATACTGATGACCACATTCAACAATTACCTACTCATTTACGTATACTAAAATAGAATACAAACAAATCAAAAGGCATTGATAAAAACCTATGCAGGTTCGACTCTTCCAGCCGAAAAATGCAATTGCACCTCTACAAATATTCGTCTGAACACTCACCACATATGCACCAATCACGCCCACAGGCACTAGTGACACGTGCCAGAGGATAGCACAGAAAATACAAAACATTACTGACAACAAGAAAACATTTCATAACAACAACAAAATCCCACCACTGACATATAAATAGCCACGCAACACAACAAGGGAAACTCGAAACATACATACATATGTACATATTTATACGCGAAAGACGAGACGTAACGTGAGCGCGGAGACAACCACCTGCCTGGGACTACCCTCAACCAACACCAATTTACGCATTATATAACAGTAACAAAAACTTAGCATTTACCTTACTCGTGCCTCATCCTTTCCACCCACTCATTTGACGCTTTAATACAACGCCACATAATACATGCACAATACCAGTAGCACCGGTGTTTAGCCACTGACCTTTAACTTTATCTAGCCCCTCTTGAAGGTTTTCCCTAGCATTTTCCTCTCTCACTTCTAAATCTCTGTGGTTCATCACCATCATCCCTTTGCTTGGTTTCTATGGAAAGCTATGCATTCATAGAATGTTTTCTTTTCTACGTGTCGAGCTAATGGGCTCATTCTCGTAAAACATTATATGAAAAATACTGAAAATGTAGATATAAAAATTTAAAGGTAACTTACTTAAAAAATTCATAATAAATCGTCAAATTAATTGCCAATATTTTAATCAAAAAAAGAGAAATAAAATAAAATAAGGCAAACCATTTAAATCCTACACACAGATGAATCAAGATTTGAACAACACTAACTCACACACTAATTTACCTTTACAGAATCACATCAGAGCGTATAATAATGAAATTTAAGAGAGCGAATTATGTAATGAGAAACTATGGATATCTTAGTAGTGGTTATGAGATTGAGACTTGGCTGCACATATTAGTTAGTACATGAATGTCTTCATGTACTAACTGCCTCCTGATGTGATACTCCGACACTCATTTCGTCCTGGCTATGGCCCTCATTTCCTTTCTGAAATCATTGTAGTCGTCATATTCAGTAAATAAGACAGTGAGATATGAAAGAGAAGCCACTAATGGTTTAAATGAGTCAAAATAAGGGAGGGGATGTATGTAGAGTGAATGTTTGTTTGAATTAGAATTGTAGGGTAGATAGGACTGAGGGAATTAAAGGAATGACTGAAGTTCTTGTGGTGTAAGATTAACAGATAAGATATCTAGATAAGAAGTTGAGTGCACGTAGATGGAAAAGTTTGAATTTATGGTTGCTAAGTGTTTAAGTTGATATGAGTATCATAATAGATATAATAGATTAAGTGAATGTATGAAAAAAAGCAGAATGCAAGGTGTTGTATCTGGTCTGCTTCTCAAGGTATGTTGCAATGGTAAGAGACCCAAATTTGTTTCCTCAACTTGTAGTGACACTCACTCTTTACTCCTTAATTCTATAAATCATCATTGGATTGCCTCCACAATGAAATACAGGACATGGTTTCTCTTGTGATCTCCTCGCAGCCTGTATCCATAATCCTAAAATTCTTTACAATCAAAAACCCCAACCTTAAACTATTTTTTCCTCTCACCTTTAGTAAATCAGGCTATTTGAATGTATTCCAAACATATTTGCCCCGTGCACGACAAAATATGGACACACTTATCCTTTCTATGGCCTCATTCTTTTCTGCTTGATAAAGTAAAGTGATAAAAATTCTTTAGATTACGTTGTAATTCACAGGCATTAATTGAGAGTTTATTTTTTTAAACCGACAATGCAGCGTCTGATGAACTACAAAGATTGGAGGAGATAGTCATTTTTCTTGGCATCTGCAATTATGAAAAATAAAAAGTCGCCTATCCACTAAAATAGTAGTATTTCCACACCTCCTAAGATATTACTTCGGGAGGGAATGCGAGCCGTTACTCCCCCTCCCCCTTCCGACTTCACCCTTTTTTGACTTGCCACCAGGTCACTGAGAAATTCACACCGAGGCATGACGCTGAAATTGAAGGCTACCTCCTCGCTGTCTTAATATTCCCCCATCCCCCGGGTCGCGAGATTACTCATATATTTTGTAGGTTTGCCTCGGACAACTTTTATGGCTCCAGCCGCTTGTCGTTCCGTCAGACCCTCGTGATCCCGGCCTCTTAAACTTTCCTGTAAGGACATGCCCGGTTGTCCAGGCCAATAATGAGGGTTCGAGAATGCTCCACTCTCTCTCTCCCTGTTGTAGAGAAATCCGGGTATATATGCACCATCCCAAGGATTACCAAGATATTCGGTTATACGACGCTTCCCCGAACAGAGGTTCGATTCAACGACGCTCTCTCTTGAGAAGTGTTTAATGATGGTCGCAGGCCACGGAAGAGCTGGATATCACAGTCGTATCTTTAAGTCAGGCAGAAGAGACTCTTGAGGCAACGTCAGCCTTTCTCAACCGTCTTCAGATCAAAGATTGGAAAAGCCGTCCTCTGAAGTTTTTATGGTGACCTCTTGAAGACAAGAGGCCCGATAGCTCGCTCAATCTGAGTTTGGATAAAGTAGCACCACCCTCTTCGGGTTCACGGCTACACCTTAGAATAACCAATGTAACCAAGCTTCCCCCCGGTCCCCCTAAAAGTTCGCCCCGCTTTACTCTCGAGGTTCAAAGGAACTAAATCGCTTACTACCCTAAATCTCCCATTATAGCCATTTAATAACCCTGGTTATCTAATTAGTATTCGGAACCTAATTCCGTCTTATTCATGTACCTATATATCCATATTTATTGTGTTCATTTTATTTAGTGTGTATTAAAATTTATTTTTGTCGTTCTGTTTGGAATATTCCTTGGTCACACAGCTGTAGCTATTTATTCAAATCACACTCTTAGAACAATAAAATTTGTTGCCTTGCTTAGCCCAGTGTGCGTATATTTCCGTACACTGGGCCATACTTCGACACAATACGTTCAGCAATGTTATTCACCAGTTTCAGCTGCTTGATGTTTCAGTGGAATATAATAGCATGCTTCAATGTGCCACTCAAACAACTGCTGAAAAGGGCAAATGTCATGCCTTAATGTGGGGGTAACATTTGTGGTTTTCTGTCTTATTAAGTACTTCAATATCCTAGATTTGACATAGTAGACATTGAAATCATTCGGACAGGAGTTTAGAACAGCATAAAGAAGGTGTTGAGTCTTTTCAGCTTTGAAAGAGTTCCTTTGTCGTATTCATGTTGATCTACGAATATTCTCTATTTTCAGGTACCACATCCCTTTGGCCTTGTAAATGGTGCCTGTTCGATGCCTAGAAGAGGCGTTTCTCCAGCACCAATGCCTGTTACTTCATCTATTTCCATGTTGTCGGATCTTGGAAGTCTTTCAGCTGTTAGAATCTCTTGGGGTATTGCTTTAATGTTCATCTTCTTTTCCTTCAGCCATTTGCTCTTGATACCCACTATCATTGGGTTTTCCTTGGACAAACATCCTTCAGCCCCCAAAACGAAAAAGATTTGGCCTCCGCCTTTTCCCAAACAGGTTATTCCATACTTTTCCTACTTAGAATTCTTGGAAAGAATTTCGACATACCAGATAAAACATATTTTTGTTTAGTTTTTTTTCTCTAGCAGTTTTGAAGGTTCTCTGTGAATTGTACTGTTAATGGATGTAATTTTAAAACAGGACAGTAACATTATTCATTAGGTCACATGTCACCAGTAAATTCATTCAAGCCGTAACCTTGAGCTGTGTCAGAAGAATTGTCTTGACAGTTACTCCCAATAATTTTCATTCACTATATGAGGATATACTGGAACGCCTCTCTGATAGTAGAAAGCTGGGAACCACTGGTAAAAGCTGAAAGGTATTTAAAGATGAATGATTTAGTGAGAGATGTGGTAGATGGCCCGGTTGACACCTGCCTCTGGACAGTAGGTAGTGGTCCTTTAACTCCCTCAGCTACTTGCTTAATTTCATGATGGTTTTCTTCATTCTGATTTACTTTTTGCTTTTTTCTGAAAAATTATATATAATAATTATTACACTGGTCAACAATTTTTTTAAAAGTGGTGTGCCTCTGAAAAGAGATTACTTAATTTTTTTGTATTTTCATGTACTGAATCCAAATATCACCTAGAAAAAATGCTTATTGGCCATAGGTTTAAAGATATGCGGCATGTAATATTTGATTATTTTATTATAACGTAGAATATGTGTCATTAATTAATATCTACTTTCTGCCTTTTGGCTTAATGTTTATATTGGACTGAGGAATCATCTCTTGCCAATGTCTAGCAATAGTCTGCAAGCATTGTTGTGCTCCATTTACCCTGGTACCGTTTTTCCATGATTGAAATATCTTGGTGAAGCCTTTCACCATGTTCCTCACTATCTTTCCCACAGTTCGCTGGAAAATAGTCAAAATGTGAATCTTAAAAGTGGATTTTAAGTGCCATGTTACATCCCATCTTTTTGTAGGCTTTGATGAGGTTTTCCACCAATTTTTCATAGTTTCTTTCTCCTCTGTTCCCGTAAAATCCCTTTGCCACTAACTTGAATGCTTCCCAAAAAGCTTTCTCCTCCCTATGGAGAGTTGATTTAAAGTCACCATCTTTAAGAAGCTTCGGAATTTAGGACCGATGAAAACTCTCTTTTATCTTCACGTCGCTCAGTGAGGGGAATTTTGATGTTAAATACTTCAATCCCTGACCAGATTTGTCCATAGCTTTTACAAATTATTTTAAGAACCCCAGCTTTATTTGTAGTGGTTGTAGCAAATTTTGTTTGGTAAAGTGAGAGGTGGATGTTAAACATTGTTGATCCCAGTCCCCAATGATTAACGAGGTGGCCAGTCTCTCTTGGTATAGTGGGAACCTCTTGCACAGTTATCCTATTCACGGAAAAAGCAGCTGCATTTGCTGTATCTGCCTTGAAAGCAAATTACAAGGACAACAGCCTTTAAGTCACCACGAAGCTGCCATTGATGTTCATGATATGTTATGCATTGCAACATATGCTCTATATTCTCATATATTTGTTTTCATATGTGGTGCATAACCCACAGGAACTGATGGTTCACTATTGCCATTGTGCAGCAAGGCAACTTTCAGACTCGTTTTTGATGAATCAATGGACAGACTCCAGTGTCTGGGTTTGTATTCGGTGCCAAGTGCTTCCATCAGAGCATTAATATTTTTCAAGTCAACTAAATCACTTTGCATTACTAAGAAATCGTTGAACTGCTGCTGACAGTCACGATATTTTGAAATTTTCACTTCAGCTGCTAGGAGATTCCACTGTTGAAGACAAGAGCCTTGCAGCTCTGCCTTATTCTTGGGTAGTTGGAGATCCATGACAAGATATGGAGTTTCCC
The DNA here is from genome assembly GCA_963969495.1 of Ceratothoa steindachneri. NCBI lineage: Eukaryota > Metazoa > Arthropoda > Malacostraca > Isopoda > Cymothoidae > Ceratothoa > Ceratothoa steindachneri. The sequence goes on from OZ018321.1 coordinate 125,203,985, forward strand.
TTGTGTTATGAGATGTGGCCTAGAGGAGTGTGGTAATCAAAATTTGGGTCACTCTGTAATCTACCACTATCATCATTTTCTGCTTCCAACTCACCAGTTTCCGCATCTGACTTGAAGGATACCGAAGTTGGGGCTCCTGCCACACCTTTGGCACAGCAAAAGGCATTCTATTCCTCTTCTTGTTAAACCATTGGCGAAGGTTAGTAGCACAAGAGTTGCTGCATATGTGTGGAACCAAGTTCTTATCCTGGTCCCCAATCTTGCATCAAAATTTTGATCATATGCTTTTCTAATCATAGCAGTTATACGGCGCTTCTGTAATGCAAAGGTCACCCCACCACAAATTTAGCAGAAGAACAGAACAAACAATTAAAAGATAAACATAAAATTTATTCATAAATGTATCATTATAATGCAGAGCAAGAAGGCTTAGCAGAAGTATTTATATCATTCAGTAGGAAAATAAAATTAATATAAAATGCCAAGCATAGGTTTTAAAAGTGGTTGACTAGCAAAATTACTTACCTTTCCCCTTAAAATGTAAACTTGCACAACACAACCACTTTCTATGACGCTGGAACAATACTGAAGGGCAGTTAGACTGTGAGTATCGTAAGAAAGACACTGCCGCAAGCCTATTGAAAACTGTTTTGAAACGTAGGTGTATCTTGAAAAGTAAAGCAAATAAACATTTTAACCATGATATTTAATATCAGCGTCCTAAATTAGTGGGAATTTGCTACTCTGGTCTCGGAAGTATTTTGGTTGTTGACCAGTGTTATTTATTATTAAATTGATAACTAATTTGTTGTTCCATCAATTTATATAAAAGGTTATAGTAAAAAACATACTTCAAGGGACCACGGAACTTGTGCTTCTAACCGATTTAAGGCAGAATTTTAAAACCTCTCTATGCCTATGCTTCCTAAGAATCTAGGTCCAAATAGTTGTGGTGTTCCTTTTTTAAGTCAAAGAGCATTGGAGAGTGTACAGAAACATAAAAATACTGGCCTACTACTTATGTATTTCCAACTTATGAAGTCGCAGCTACTTATGGAATCTGCTCTCCCTACTGACCCAGAACCACTTTAACATAAAAAATATTCATTCTTTTGTGCAAGAGCTCCCTTGCCACATATATTTTTATCGAGTTCTTTGAATAAAACCTTAATCCAAAATTGTCCTTCCTTCTTCAAACCCCTATTGTACAGAAGATTTGTCGATGATTCAATCGCAATGTTTAATAACCACGATGAGGCAACACAGTTCTTTAATTAACTTAATTGCGCCCATCCAAATATTAAATTTACATCGGAATGCGATCAAGAAAATTGCTCCCTTTGTGTACATTTAAATAAAAAAAGACCACCGAGGCTTATCAATATGAGTATAAAGAAAATCGTGTTTTTCTTGACTAGTTACCAATTATTTTAGCTTATGCGATTTATCTTAAAAAACAGCTATGCCAAAACCCTCATTACACAGGATTTCACTACTCTTCTTCTTTATTACTTATGGAGGCAAAATTTGTATTAAGGACTTTTTACAAGAATAAATTTACCCAATAACACTAATGAGTTTACTCAATTCTAAAATCTTGAATAGCCAATATTCAACCGCCCATTTTTATACAAGGTTTCGAAAGATTCTAAATATTTTATTCTCCTAGAAATGCTCCTCATTAACGATTAATTCTGAAGAAAGTTTGTAAAATTATCAAAACTGCTATTTTAATTCACAAATTCTAAATTCATATTTTTAATAAATTTACAAATTTGCAATGAATTCAGCAAGAAGGATAAGCCTGCTTTTGAGATTAGGGGTCGTATTGTTTACGAATTTACTTGTACTCGGTGTCTCCAAGGAAATTATATTGGCAGTCTGATTCGCTCCTTGGAGGCCAGGTTATCCCAAGTCTCTTAATCATACAAAATATTACCCCATTTGATCTTATATAAATAAGTAAAAAACTGATATAATCATTAATAACTATCAAATAGTTGATGGCAAAAGCAATGCGTGGTTTGAGTATTCTTGAGTACCTTCACATTAAAACTCGTCTCTACTCTTAATTCGAACATATCTTTTCTTTAACTCTTTAACTACCGTCACTGAACTTCATTTTTCTTTGAGCAAGATATACAAATGTGTTTTAATACGTTTCAGCTTTATTCCTCTCCAATATTTATTATTTTAAATGAATTAATTTACTATAATTGTAAATAGTTTGACTCACTTGTGTGATAATATTTCAAACGAACCTTACATACTACCAAAAGTTCACTCAAGTCTTTTATCTTCAACATATTTAGAATCAAATACACATCAGATATTGCAAAAGTCCTCTTACAGTCGTTACGACACTCCAAACAAAGAAAACACTAATAATTTTGAGGCAGTTAGACACGTTTTATCTGACCTGAAGGCCGCTCACACGTTGCGGAAGAAGTCCTTACTCATGCTGGCCACACGCGTTTAGCGGAAGACTTCATCTCCTCGACCTTGCTCTGGGAGAGCTTGGATGCCTTGTCGTCAAAATATGTGCCAACATGTTGTAGTCGAGTGTATGAAGGTCGGACAACTGCGGTGGCTAAAAGTCTCGATCAGAAGTTAATGTTCGTCCCAACCACTCGTACACGGTCTTGGCCGTGTGGTAAGGGGCACCCTCGTGCTGAAAGAAGTACTACGCATTCTTCGTGATGTTTCTCACAAAGGACAGGAATTTTATGGCCATGATGTCTCTCTAATCAGCTGCGGAGAGTCGGTAACCGGCCGCAAACTATACCGGTGGAATCTTCTTGCCATTCAAAGCCACGATGCCGGGCATCATCACGGTTTCCGTGTGCTTGGTCATGGTCACATGGTTTTGACCGTGTGAGCCATGGAACCGTTGGGCTAAAATACATACATCACTTCTTCGTGATATTTTCACGAAGGACAGGAATTATGTCACAATTATGTCCCTGTAATCGGCTATGAAGAGCCTGTAACCAGTCGCGAACCACACCGGTGGCATCTTCTCGCAAATCAAAGCCACGATGCCGAGCTTTATCAGGGAGAACAAGTGGTTGCTCCTGGACATCGTCAAGTAGTTGAGAAGTCGACAACAGTGCTCCCAAAAATGTTTACGCTTACAGTCGGTGACCAGATGCCGTTCCACGCAATTCAAAGTCTTGTCACTATCCTCCTTGGCGGCTCTGGACACCGTGGACAGTGAGATGTTCTTCTTCGCGAAAACAGTCATTATGAGCTTCAGAGCAATTCCGAAGGCCTTTCACACAGCCAAACGGTTAAGGTCTTTCCCTTTCTTGAACCTCGGGGTGACTCTGTGGACGTTCATCCAGTTAAGGTTCAGCTGCTTTGCGATGTCGTACTGGTTGTGACCCGCCGCCATGAGAGCAGAGATTTCGATTCTTTTGACTTCCATCTCAACACACCTGCACACAATGGAAAAGACCTTTTAAATACAGTTGCTAGAAAAGCTAGAGCTTTAACTTTCCTGACTTAACTTTTTCTAGTACACGTAAGCCTCTCGAAACATAACAAAACCTAGTGTGTAACAGAATTTTGCTAAGCCCGGTATGTTTTGTTTTGATATCTTGAAACCGTAGTTAATGCCCATTAAATCATGATTAATATCTAACCTTTTATATCAAGTCTTTCTCTGTCAAATTAAATATTCGTCCTCAAAGCAGTAAGCGTTTTGAGTATATATATATATATATATATATATATATATATATATATATATATATATATATATATATATATATATATATATATATATATATATATATATATATATATATATATATATACTCAAGGATTACAATTAGTTTCGAAATCTCTATCATGTTCATTATCAAGGAATGACAGACGACAAGATAAAACAGTAATATATAAGCATCTAGACGATGAAAAGAGAAAATTCCCGAAACAAGAAATTTAAGCAATCATAAAAAGAATTACCTGCATTTAGATTAAAAATAAAAGGAGCTGAAGTGAGAAAAAGGACAGAGGTAAACACAAATTTAACTCATTAAGGTGGAAGCTAAGATCAAAATGATGGATAAAGATGGGAAGTTAGGAGATAAATAAATGGAGGTAGATATGTACATATATACATGTGTAAATATATATATATACTTGCATATACACATACATATATATATATATATATATATATATATATATATATATATATATATATATAAATAAAATCACAGAGGAAGATCATTTATAAAGATATATTTACCAAGGTTACATGATATACCTGAAGGATTATACTATTCATTTTATTCAATCTAATGACGATCCTGGACCTAAGATACTTCGTTACAAAGGCTAGAAAAGGTCTGAAAGCATCTGATAGCGTTCCAACATTCTTGAAAAACGCAAGCCAAATGCAATTGGTTCTAACATTATGAGAACCCATGAATTTGTTCAAAAAGTACATTAAAAATTTAAGAAATCTGCCAGAAAGTCGATTGTAGCGTTCGCTAGGATTTTAACGTTTCAAAATGCACCATCAGACGAGATGTGCATAAAAATATCAATAAAAATTCGTATGTGACGATTAAAGGTCAATTCAGTATAGATTAAACGAAAGAGAATTCTAAACTTTTCAAAGCACTTGCTCTCCATGTTGCTCATCCAGAATTTAATCATTCATTGAGATAAATGGTAGATTCATTGAAGTGGCGTGAAATAGTTATCTTCAAGATTAATTTTAGTGATTTTAATCTAAATACGCCTTTTTATATGGTGTGTGGTGCTATGTCTTTTTCTACATTCCTACAAATGACCTCAAAATAATGTGTATACATATATATATATATATATATATATATATATATATATATATATATATATATATATATATATATATATATATTTATATATATATATATATATATATATATATATTGTATAGAAATTGTATTTTTAGCTATTGCATCTGTTTGTGCACGATATTGATGTTCATAATAAAGTAGTTATTTAGCTAAAAATAAAAACCGATACCAAACGAGGGGAATTTTGCCAGAGGTGAGTGATAAGAGAATCTCAAATTGGTAAAATTTGTGAAACTGAAAATCCATGAAAGTAAGTTTGAGTGCCAGGTTAGTCTCTTAAGGAGACTACTCGGAGCATCGTTAGCAGCCAATTCTCCGTAACTTGCCTAGACTACTAGCAAATTATCCCTCATGAGTTGGAGCCGGTGGAACGCAATCCTTAAGAAGTTAAGTAGTTGCAACATAGTTATCGATCAGCCTTTATTCTGAAAGTTTGGCATGTTGGGAAGAGATGAGACTAAAAGGACTTCTTTTTACATCTTTGCGAGAAAAGACAGTACTTGTATATCAAAAATAGGATGGCAGATAGTGAAGTCACTATGGGACAATATTAGGGGTTACTAAAACTCAGGAAGTAAGTATAGGACCATTTTATAGAGAGGTTAACCAGTCCATTAAGATGATAAGGTTATGATTAACTGGGTACGTAATTTTCAAGCTGTTATCATCAACCTTTTGGGAAAATCTGATAAGGTGAGACATAGTTATTAAAAGATTTATTTGTTTTCTATATAACTTCTTTAAGATTAAAAATCAGCCAACCTATGGAAATAATATACTGGAACTGATCCTAAGAATCAGTAATTGTTAGTTAGGAAATTTTTAGTTAGAGAAGCATTAGGCAGTAGTGACTAAAAGCAAGTTCGTTTTACTCTGGATAATAAAATCAAAATGACTGAGAGCTAGAGAATGAATAGAAATGCTTATGAGGTGTGGGATACTTTCAGGACATTTTTAAATATGGCTCAGGAATATTGTATCCCAGAGAAGTTACTTAAAAATTCAGAAAAATATTATGATGGAATAAGGATGTAGCTATTTTAATCAGGAAAAAGGGAGGCGGTTTTCAAAAAATATTACACAAAAAAAAAATACTATGCCTAACCTAAACAGCTATAAAAAGTAGAAAGGATTCGAACAACACAATCATAAAGAAAAAAAGGCTGTCAAAAATTAAGTTAGCAAAGAATAGTAATAAAGATGAAAGAATTTTTTTAGTTATTTTAAAATAAACAATAGGGCGAATCAAGTTAGTACAAGGTGTCCTAATGTGTAGGGAAACATTAAAGGAAAGATAAATAAATTGTTGAGGTGCTGAATGATCATTTAATATCATTGTTTACTAATCTAAATAATCATGGGACACAAGATTTTAGAGAGAATTATTAATGTTAATTAGGAATGTTAGATGTTATTTATAAATAGATGAGATGTTAACTAAGCTGTGAGCCCTGAGGATATTAATTCAAGGATTATCAATGAGAGAATAGAAAGTGTTCCACTTGCCATGGAGAAAATATTTGTTCGATCTCTTGGTAATACTACAAATTAAAAACACTGTTTGGCATGAAAGAATACATTAATTTTTTTTTGGCACCATTTATGCTTTGTCTGTTGCCTTTCATTCGGCGCGGAAAGTTGATAATACCAGCTGAAAGTAAATTTATCCTAGTTACACTCGCACCTTTGGAAAATATGATAGATGTGCGCGATATGTTTTCGAATCGACAAATATTTCTGCCCTCTCTATCTTTTTTGCGCTAAATCTAAATCAGCCTTGATACCGCACTGTGTATAAACCTTTCTTTGTGGATTAGTTGTTGTTTTGCACAAAACTCTATCATAGGATCGAAACGGCCATAGTATTTTCCTCGAAAAAGCAAGCACCGTTGTATCAAAACCGTAAAAAAATCACTGTTTATGACATCGTGATAAATTCCTTGAGGAATAGCTTCTTTGTGGGTTTCTTTCCGGCAATTAATTATGTGTGGATTGGGATCTAACGGAAAAAAATAACTCAAATTTTACATAACCTAATAAAAGTATTTATAACAAAGCGCCTTTAATTGTGATAGATTCGTTAATCTGTAGATATACCGATCTCCTAGATTTGGGGAGATAACCAATGACTAGAAAAGAAGATAATGTAGTACCAATCTTGAAAAATGGGAGAAAAGAGGAGGATAATTGAAATAGGCCATTAATTCTCACATCAATATCGGTTAATTACTAGAAAAAAAGGATAAATAAGAGATAGTAGCCTATTTTAAAAGACTGGATTCAAGTCAAGTAAATCATGCCTGACAAATCTGCTGGAATTTCTAGATTATATCAAAGGCCAATTAGATAAAGAAAATGACAGAGGTATTTTACTTAGATTTTAGTAACGAATTTGATAACATCCCATATTTTTTTCATCCTTTATTTTAGGTTATGTTTTCTGTTATTACTTTATGTTTACCTACCTTTCGAAAGTAAATCTGGGTAAATGATATAATGTAAAAGTAGTATCGTGGTATTCGTGAGCGGATACCTTCGATGCAGAGAATACAGTCTACTTACGTTGCAGGAGGCCAGATAGATAGACCAGCTGCACAAGGCTAATAAGAGATGAGTGCGTGAGGAGATGAAGGGTGACAAAGGGAAGATTTAAATACCAGGTTTCATTCAAGGTTATTCAAAGTTCAAAAACAAAAATATTCTTTAATTACACTAATAATGCTAATTATGGAATTGTCTACAAAGGCAAATGAATGAGAGAATAATGTCGCTCCCAATGAAATAATAAATCAAATACTAATCAGTTTAACGGGGATCAAAATATGGGACTTAGTCAGACAGGAAAAATGTTGGTAAATACTGGGGAGTCCAATTAATGGGTCGGAAGGAGGATATCAGGTAGCGAGGACAAAAGGGGGGATTATCCTCGAAAAGGGGTAAAAGGGTTTGACCTTCACAGCTTAACTCTTTGGTGAGAGGAGCGATTCTTACGAGGCGAGCTAGTCTTGCGGCTCAAGGGGCGTTTACTCTTAACGGAGGGGTCAGAATTACCTGGGGCAAGAGTAAGATAATTTTCAGGCTGGGTGAGACACTCTCGAATTGGGATGAGTAATCTCAGACGAGGGGGCGAGGTTTCTTTGATGGGATGAGAAGAGTGGTTCGCACAATTCTCCGAAGAAAAGGTCTTTTCACGATTTTGCCGATTGACTGTGGCCAAACTCACGACAATCTGTCTAGCCGATAAGACCTAACTCCGTGGTTCCACCCGAGACTAGGGGCCGTATCTTCGCAAAAGGGCGGCGGTAATTTCTGACGAGTAACGGTTAACTTTAGGTTAAATACCCTGCTGGCTTCCTCGCTAGAAAGACTCCCGGCCTGGCAATCTCTTGGGAGTAACCAATGGCGCCAGTTACTATAGGCCCAGACGAGATAAGACGACCGACGAAGCTTCTCCTCAGATCAACCCTTGCTTCCAGGCAGGGAAGAATCGGAAAAATTGCGTCTCAACGGGGGATAGGCCGACCGATCAAACACAGTTGTTACCAGCCACTTTTATTTTTTTCCACACGAGAATAGTTCTCTATCCTTGCGTTTAGAGATCTAGCTTAGCCACACGTGGTCTCTGCTTGAGGTGGGAGGGGGGTACAAGGTGGACCTTAGGGTTCGTTCCCTCACAAATAGTTTTGGGTAGTTGTTTGAGTCATATTTTCAATTTTCATATATGTATAAAGCTGGAATTTCAGAATAGTTTTGTTTAGGAAATTTATTGAATTTCGAATTTCAAGAGGAGATATCAAACAGATCCCAAATTATCACCCAATGTAATTTGCATATATGCAATTATGAGATGCAGGGTTATTACCCCAATTTACAGGATAAACATATTTTGTTTTGCTTCTTTTATTATTTTGCATCCAAATTCGTTATTAGAGCAAGATAAGAGATAGCTTAAATTCGGTAGCAGAAAATATGTTCTCGGAACATTCGTTCTTCTTTGGATCCCAATGAATTAAATTCAGCTCCTAATCATTATATGTAAACAAATGGCTATAGAATGGTATTATATTTTAGTCAAAAGAAATATTCTCCGTTAAAATAAAATAAATTAAAATAAACTCATTTACCATATCTGTTAGCGTATTTAATATCTCAACTCATGAATCTTTGTAATAATTGTCGACTGACCAAAAAGGACAATAATAATGAATATTTTTTGAGACTTCATCTTTAAAACAAATAAACCAAATTGTATTGCTACCAACAATGTATATTAGTTCATACATGCAGGGCCCTTTTAAGAATATGGCCATTTGTTTAAGCACTTTTTTATTCTATTTCTGTTATATTATATCATAATTAAGTTATTTTTTATTTTATTGTTTTAGAAATTTATAAAAAGCTGTTTAGAATTTTCACTGCTTTTCGTCGATGTTTGAAGTTCTACTTCATCTGTTCGTTCTCTTATCTTGTCACGGTCATAGCGGAAAATTTTTTAAAAAATTCTGCAGTATCTGGCATGTTACTCAATAATTTTAAATTTAGATGTCTTTCTCAATTTTCCTCGGCTCTTGCTAGCCGAGTGGATACGGCGTTGGTCTCTCAACCTCTCGTTACAGGGTTTGATCCCGACATAAGCGGACACAAACGTCAGCTCACGTAGAGATCCGGCTAACACTTGATGAGCGCTCTGTGCTCAACCTTGTGCTGGGGTGGGTAGATCTTACACTTCTCATCACACACAAAGCCAATTACAGTACTGCTTTCGTTCCTCTCCCGTCTTTGCAGCACAACACACTCACACTGTCTCTGTTGCAAGGAATCCTCCCGATGGGTGTCTATATCCACATACCTCTAACGCGGAACAGGTCCCTCTTTCCCGAGGCGATGAAGATTCCACTTGAACGCTCTTTGGTGTAAAAAAACATAATACCTCCTGGCACTCCTCCCTCAAAGAGGACCGGCCTTTGGTGTTTTGAAGTTTCATCATTGATTGACATAGTGAGTTTTATGTTTATTTCATTATCTAGTCAGGGATCTTCCTGGATGAAGGAAGGTTGGGAAATCATTACTAACTTATTTCCTTACTTGGCAATTCTTTCAAGAACCAATGGTGTTTACAAAACTTAAGGATAGGAGTGGTCCCAGAACGGACCTTTGTGGTACTCTACTTATGATTTTTAGATATTCGGATGTTACCCCCTTCACAACTCACCCTTTGCTTAAGATCTGCTAACTAGCTTCCAACCCAGTTATTTTATTGAAATAATGATATGGAAATTTATGATAGGTTTATTTAGTAAGCCAAGATTGGCCTCTTGTGTCCTCTTCGTTGTGACTAACTAGTTAACCCCTTAACTGCGGGATTTTCACATTCAGAACAGCGTCTCCCTGCGGAGTTATTTTCTCGAATTTCCCCTTTTTTCATTGTTTTGCATTTTACTTATTTTAATTGCCTATTGTAATTTCTATACATATTTCTACCTTTTGTATTATATTTATATATAATGTTGTCCATTGTGCAAATGTATTACTACCTAAATATGTGCGCTCTGAGAGTGTAGCTCAAGAAGAAACAGAGGCGCACATATATGTGCATTCCGCAATAGCTAGTCAATTTACGAACGCACATATTTGTGCCCTGTAAGGGGCGCGGCGATTTGCTATCCTGGCCGCCGTGCTGATGGGACTCAGCACTTCGTCCGACCCCAGCTTAGCCACTTCTCCTTCCTTCAAAACACTTGTTTCCTCGCTTTTCATAAGACCTCTCCTACAACTTTCAATGGTCAGCCTCTAATTTCACAGGGTAGATGCTGAGCTTCTACTCAAGCCAACCGTCCCGGATCGGGGCTGAGGGGGGAGGGGACAATGTTCCCTAACCCCTGAGCTCCAGATTAGGATGGGTTTTTTTTAACAACCTGCTTCTTCCCCACCTATACCTTCCTCACATCTCTTTTCCTCTCCTCTTCACAATCTATCCATTTTTACGCCGCGTCTAAGGTGGAGCAGCCATGACGATGGACTGCCAGGCCACCAGGCGGGAGGCGTGGTCCCAAATGGCAGCGCATGGCTCGGCCAGGCCTGTAAGCACCTCTTGCAGTGCGGGCAACTGCGAGAGGTGATGAGAGGTTGCATCCCGTAATAAAAAGAGGGTCACCATGCCCAATGATGAGTCCAACCAAAAAAAAAACCTTTAACTCTCCCTGTAGAAACGACGGAGCCGCTCTCAGGCAGCTCCACAGAAAAATAGAGGTTCCCTCCCCCTGTGCTTGCGCAGGGGACCCTTCATATCTCTTGACCTAGAGAGGAAGCTTACTCCTCTCCTTTGCTTACGGGTGTAAGGGACTCCCCCTCACCCCCTTCTCTGGAGGTCCTTTCGGGCACCTCCCATTTTCCAGCGGCAGTCCCCTCTTTTCTTTTCAAGGGGACTGCCAAGAAAGTCAGCAGGCAGCCCTTAGCCAGCCACTCCCCATCGAAGCGGCTCGGTAGGGCAACCCCATTTAGGGGGAAGAGGGAAGCCAGGACCCTTCGGTCGCTTCCCTCAAAAGACGTGCTGGCAAGAATCTTGAACCTGGCCGGGGTCAAGGCCTGTGCCTCCCCACAAAAAACTGGTGACGCTGCCAAGGGGACCTGCGATGTCCTGGGAGGGGATGGCCAATTAGAGGCCCCTCCTGTGATAGACATGGTGTTTGAAGAAACCTTGCCTCAGACGGTAGGGCTTTCTATGGGGGAGAATCCGAGCTCGGCGCCAAGCACCGAACCCGAATCCGCCCCTATGCAAGGTCCTCCTCAAACGGCTGGGGATTCTGAGGCAGTACAGGGAGGGTAGGGATCTCCTCCGGATGATACCCCTGCGACCACCAGGACCTTCTCCATTTTAGAGAAGGAACTAGCTGAGGCCCGTCCATCTGGCCTAGGGGCTTCTACCGGCGGAGGTGAGAAGCGGGTTCATTCCCCGCCCTCCTCTCCAAAAAAGAAAAGGACTAAAAATACGAAAAAGAATAAGAAGACTTGGGGCTCCTCTTCATCCGCGGGGGCTGTAGGGACGGATGGGTCTGCTGCCACTTTGGCAAGCGACCAAGCCAAGACCGGCACATCTGTCCCCTCTGCATCCGCAGTTGCGGAGCCCCTGACTAAGACCAAAAGTCCACAAGCTGGAGCCTCGATGACATTGGGGCCCCTTATTCAGAGGTTACCTGGCGTTTTTGAGCCCACTAGCTTCAAACGATTCCTCGTTATTCGCTCCAGTGATGGAACCATGTTGTCCAAGGGCAACATGATCCAGCAGAGGAGAGGATTAGCTAGTGCAATTGGTAAATAGCCGAAGGTGACCCGTTTCTCGGCGGGAACCTTCTGGCAAATGTGGCCAATCCCGCCGAGGCGGCCAAGATATGTGCTCTTCGGACACTTCATGGCACCCCGGTGAGTGTGACGACGCACTCTACCATGAACTTTGTGAAGGGAGTAGTTTATGCGAGGGAACTCGTTGACTACTACTGCATTGAGGACATCACCCTAGAGCTTGCCGACCATGGGGGGGGGTCAAGGTCGAACGCGTGATGAGAAAACAGGGAGGGGCCTCAAAACCCACCCCTACACTCTTCGTCACGTTCGACTGTGACAAGCTCCCTGAGTCGGTGCGTGCCGGTTGGTAACGCTACCGCGTGAAGGCATTCGTGCTACTTCCGCGGCGGTGCTTTTACTGTCACCGCTTAGGCCATACGAATCGCTTATGTAGACGTGCAAAGTCGGGGTCACCCGAATTCTGTGTAAATTGCTCCAAGGTCGCACAAAATGAGTCCAAATCGTGTGTGGCCAAGTGTGTCAATTGCGGAGAGCCGCAGCCCACTTCTCCGAAGCAATGTGCTGCATATCTCCTTGAAAAAGAAATCCTGGCCGTTCAGGCCCAGGATCGACTTTTATTCCGCGAGGCTAAGGACTTGGTCCTGGCGTGCCCGGCTCTGCCTGGGCGTCCTATGCCTCAATAGTTAGAAAGGCACCCTCTGCACTTGGCCTATCCATGCTTATGAGCAGGGTTGTTTCCGCGCCCATTTGGAGCCCTTCTGCGGGCTCTACCCAACCTGAGGGCTCTCCTGGTAAAGCTGGTGGCAAAAAGGGTTCATACCCAGCCCCGGTTAAAACCAGGGCTCCCCCCTATTCCCCCAGCGTGACCGTTTCCCGTAAGGTGAAACGGCCACGCGCCTCCACCGAGTCGTTAGACTCACAGGAGGCAACACCCCTGAAGATGGTCGCTAGGCCATCTTCTGGGGTTCCTAAAGCCGTCCCCCAAAAGGAGGACAGCACCAGAGGAGCTTCAGCTCCTTCGCCCACAGCCTGAGGTGGATTGAGTGGCTCAAAGACGGTGGTTCCTCGAAAAGAGGGCCCCCCACCTCTGAAGCCGCAACGCCCGCCTAACGCTTCGAGGCGGAGGGAGAAAAGGCCTTGCATGGTGAGCCTAACCTCCCCCAATAAGTATTTAAAGGCGACAGCGCCTTCAGCGCTTTGTCCGGCCAACAGCGCCCGCGGTTCTGCCCCTTGGAAGCGTACGGCCATTCCCGTGAGGGTTTTTAGTTCGAAGAGGGCCCCCGCGTCTCTTCCGAACTAGGCCTGGAGGGTTTATTCCTTCAATAGAATTGCCGTGGACTCCGGGCTAATTGGGAGAAGCTGCAGAGGCTCGTCTCATCACATTCCCCGATAGCTATCGTTTTGCAGGAGACCATGCTAGGCGCGTGCCCCCTGCTTGCCCTTTCGGGGTATAAGGGTCTTGCGACCCCACCACCGCGGGATGGCCGGGCTCGGGGTTGCGCGGTTTACACCCAGCATGATGTCTCCGTTCTTCCTTTCTCTATAGATACCTCTTTTTAGCCAGTGGCTGTGCAGCTGCACCTGGATAGGAGGTATACTATCAATTCTGCGTACATTCCACCGTCCGCTGACTTTGAGGCGGGGGACTTCCACCGCGTCGTGGCACGGTTGCCGAGGCCCTATCTCTCGCTTGTAGATCTGAACGGCAGGCATTCTCTCTGGGGAGATTACTCCCTAAACCCCAGGGGACAAGTCCTTGCCAATCTGATCGAAGAGCGTGAGATGGGTGTCCTAAACGTGGATGAGTTTACGCATCACTGTCCGAGAACCGCTTTATTTTCTTGCCTCGACCTATCTTTGTGCTCTTGGATGCACAGCCTGATTTTGATTGGAAGGTGGTCGATTACCTCCATGGTAGTGATTACTTTTCCATTCAAATATCATTTTCAAAGCAACTGCGGCGTAGAGACCACCTCAGTGGTGCTTGGCGCGGGCGCGGTGGCCTGCATTTGAGGAAATGACTGAATTCTCTTTCTCAGTCGAGGAGTTTAGGTCTGTAGATGATGCCGTTATGTTCTTCTCCGGCAACCTCATCGCTGTGGGCCTGTCTACTATTCCTAGGAAGTCTGGCCGTTTTGCATGCGACCACTCTTATGGTGGTCGGCCGAGTGTGAGACGGCCCTCAAACAGAAGCGTTATGCCAAAAGGCGCTATAAGCGCAGCCCGAACGATTTCACTGTAGCTGAATTTCGTCGGGCTATGGCTAGGTTCCGGTATATTTGGAAGCACGCCCGCCGCTCTTCTTGGCGGGCATACGTGTCTTCACTTAACGGGAAGACCCCTTTAGCTGAGGTGTGGAAGCGAGTCAAAAGGATTCGGGGCAAGTTCTCACAGGACCCCCTCCCGTTCTCCAGGAGAATGGGACCGCAATCTCGGACCCCGTGTCCGTGGCAGAATGCTTCGCGACCGCTTTTTCCGCATTCTCTAGCCGTGATGCTGCTCCGCCAGCATTCAATGCACGTCGTGATGTCGCGGAAGGCCGCTGGCTGGACTTTACCTCCAGAGGCGGAAGACCCTTCAACGACAAGTTTACTGTGAGTGAGTTGCGTTTCGCTCTCGCTTCGTGCGCGGACACCGCCCATGGTCCGGGAGATGTCCCGTACGCCATGCTTCGACACCTTTGATGAGCGAGGCATAGCCTTTCTGTTTGATTTGTTCAACAGGATCTGGGTGGAAGGTCTTCTCCCAGACTCCTGGGGAATCGCTACTGTGCTCGCCTTTTGCAAGCTTGGGAGAGATCACTCTATTCCGACGGGTTTCTTCCCAATCTCTCTAACCTCTTGCGTGTGATAGTTGATGGAGAAATTGGTAAATGTTAGATAAGCCTATTTCCTAGACAGCGGAGGCCATCTTTCTTCTGCACAGTGCGGCTTCCGTAAGTTCCACTCCACGTCGGATGCTCTGCTCTGATGCGAAAATGCCGTCTGCGAGGCCATTCTTTGTAAACAGCACTACGGCACGGTGTTTTTTGATTTGGAGAAGGCCTTTGATACCGCATGGCGATACGGTATCATGGAGACTCTCCACACGATGTTGGCAATGGGACGCCTCCGAATGTTTATATCTGAATTTTTGCGAGATCGTCGATTTCGCATCCGGGGGGGGGGGGCTCCTCTTCGGCTTAAAGGAGCAGGAAGAAGGTGTCCCGCAGGGAAGTGTCCTCAGTGTCACACTCTTTGCCCTGAGCATCAACGGCATCACCTCGGTGCTGCTGAAAGCTGTTTTCACTACACTTTACGTGGACGACCTTTCGATCGCTTTTGGCGCGGCCCAGATGCAAACTCTGGAGCGTCGACTCCAACAGGCATTGAACCGCGTCTTTCGCTATGCCAAAGCGCACAGGTTTCGGTTTTCTTTGGCCAAGACCAAGGTGGTGCACTTCTGCCGCCATCCATGGCTTCACCCTGACCCAGATTTGTTTGTAAATGGGGTGCGCCTAGATTTCATTGAGTCGCACCGTTTCCTCGGTCTTGTATTCGACCGACGCCTCACCTGGGAGGCTCATATTTGCCTCCTTAGGGTCTTTTGTTTCCACGCCATGGTCATTCTCCGTTCCGTGACGTTCAGCGCTTAGGGCGCTGATAGGGCTACTGCCTTACTTTTTTTATCGAACCTTTGTTCGCTTGAAGCTCGACTACGGATGCGAGTTTTATGCATCCGCAGCCGAGCGTTTATTGCGGAAGGTGGATTCGATCCACCACACCGGCCTTCACCTTGCAACCGGTGCCTTCCGCACTTCCCCCATTGAAAGCCTGTTGGTCGATGCTGGGGAGATGCCACTCGCTCTGCGCCGTGTGCAGTTCATCACTCGCCTGTACGCGCGAGCCCGGCGCCTCCCTCAGTTGCCAGCAGCTCTCACTGCATCCGCAGCTGATCTCGATGGTGCCTATGCCACCGAGAGACGCCAGTCTTTCCTTAAGCCCTTTGGGTTTATGGCCAGGAAACTCCTTCGAGAGGTTTTTGTCCAGAACGCCACCCTGGAGGGTACTACATTTGGTTATTTGTCACCACGCCTCTGCTCCCAAAGCTTGTACTGCTCCGGGAGTATTGCGTTCGACCTTTTTGGAGCACACATCGTGTCACGCTGGTACCGTGCCAGTGTATACGGATGGCTCTAAGTCCCAAGAGGGGGTCAGCTTCCACGTCGTATCCCCTCTGTTTGAAGTCAGCGGGGCTCTACTAGCCGCTGAGTCTGTCTTCACGGACGAGCTGGTGGCAAAACACCACTCGGTACGGGAGATTACGCGACGTGCCCGGTTCGGAGATCGGATTTTGATCTATAGCGACTCACAAAGCACCCTGAGTGCTCTCGGGGCATTGGAAGCTCCGCATCATCTGGTTCGCGAAATCCGTGACGCTACGGTCTGGGCGAGCCAGGCAGATGTCGAGATTATCTTCTGCTGGGTTCCTGGATATGTAGGAATTGCGGGGATTGAGCGCGCTGATGAGGGCGCCAAAGAGTCCGCGAGGACTCTGCGACCGGACCAGCGTTTCGCTCTTCCTCAGCAGCTCTTCGGACTGCTTGGCAAAGAAGCTGGGAGACGGTCGAAGGGAACTTAAAGTTGCGTGCCATTGCGCCGCGACTGTTCCCATGGACCTATCTCCTAATTCCCCGGTGGCTTTAGGTTGCTTTCTGTCGTCTCCGAATCGTGCACACTCGTGTGACGCATCGTTATTTGATGGAGCGCTCGCCTGCACCCTATTGCAATGACTGCGTCATCCCTCAGACTGTTCGGCACATTCTTGTCGAATGTCCCAGTCTGGGTGATCTTCGCGCACGACACCAGTCCCGGTACCGGGATGGGCGGGGTTGCTACTGCCTGTCCCTTGTACTCGGGATGAGGGCGTGCACTTTGACTGGTGGACTTGTTGGCTTTTGGGGGGTAGGCCGGCCTTCCCCCTTTTATTTAACCAGGTTTAATTGTTGTTGTTGTTGTTTTGGTTATTGTTTTTGTTATTGCTTTGTTATTGTTTTGTCTTTTTATTGTTGTTTCCTGTTCAATTTTTTAAAGTAGCCTAGAACTAGGCTGTTTGTTTACGGCAACTTATGCCTAAGTCGGCAGTCGCCAGATAGCCCCTTAGATAAAAAAAACAAAAAACACATATTTGTGCGCTCCGCAGTTAAGGAGTTAAGCAATAATTTATCACTTTCATAATTTTACGTTGTTTAAGAGCATATATCATGTTTTGAGCTTTTTAATACTTTCAATAAAGAGGCTTTAAACCGAATTAAGTCTTTCATTATCAATATAAACATGATACATGCACCCTAGTATTCCTTAACCCCACACAATTAAGAAATCTCTTTTATTAATATTTTCTTTAGGTTCATTTAGTATAAAAATTTACCGAATCTATTTCCCTCTTCTTGTAATATACATTTGTTGTCGAAGATAATATGTCCTCTTGAATCAAGTAAGGGTAGTGTCCTAAATTTGATGGATTTTTTTCCTCATTTCGCGCCTTTTACATCGATTCATTTTGAAATACGAAATAAATCACCTTTTTTTTATTTTATAATAGATCATTATTTCCTCTTAAAAAACACAAAATTCTTGTAAACGAGATGCCCATCAAGATGTTTGATGCTCAATATATCGGTCGAGGTTGATGCTTTTCCTTGAATTGTGATGAAGTTTGCTTTCATAACATCTGTGTTGTAACAAATAACAGTCTCGAGTTGATATACTCGTTCAGAACTCTTTCACCCGCTCTAATATAAATAAAGAAATGATATACCATTTTAGGTAGGTAAGTTTCTTCATTTATGTTTGGCATCGTGGATGAGATCCCGGGATCGGATAATAAAATGAACATAAAGATCAAAATAACGATTACTAGTGAATCCGAAACATCAAATTACCTGTCCTGGTCGGAGAACAGAGATTTCTGTGTTGATATGGTTTTTGGACAGCACCCAGCATGGTGAACTCCTTCATGACCCGTACTGGTAGTGGTGGTTGCTGTGGTGCCGGACAGGGGGAGAGGGGCTCAATTCCGTGATTGATGCAGTCTGTAGGCGGCTACTCATTGCTTTCAACAATATGCGAACAAACAAGGTATTTGCTAAATTTTATCATATTTCCCTGCGTTTTTCATCCTAGTCAGAGAAAAAAGAGTGTGTAGGGAAATCGATATCCCACCCTAAAAACTGAGGCCCTGTTCGGTAACCACACGTCCTAGCATTTTGGCGGCGTAACCCAATTATTTACTACCCCCCCCCCCCCTATTCCCCTCGCCTCGATGATCAACAGAAAGGTTTCGCACAACCACGACCTGCACTAATCATCAGATTTGGGGTCCCGCGAGCCTAACATTGCTTAAACCAGCAATATTTTCCATAAGAGTTAGTATTTAATTTCACTTCATTGACGAAATTAGAGGAGAGTCGACCAAAAGCCAGAAGGTGCCTTTAAGGTTAAGAAAGACGCTCGTAGAAGAACCGTTAAAGGAGGAGTCTTAATTCTAAAACCTCATACCCCCTCTTTTCTCTACCCCCAGTGGGGTGGCGAAGAATATATGACGATAATTGTAGAAGAACGAGGAAGATCGATTTAGTCATTGAGACGACGAAGTCTGGCTAGAGGCCCAGCAACCAACGAAAGGGACATAGAAGAACCTCATTTTGAGCCAGTTCCTGGTCGTCACACCAAAAAATTAGCATCTTGTCTCAGGAAGATCGAGTTTGCGATCGAAAAAAAGAAGTACGGCTCAGTGCCCGGTAACCCTACAAAGGGAACACAGAAGAAGCAAACGCTAGCCAGTTCCTGGTGGTCACACCGAAATTCAAGTTAGCTTGTATTGAGAAACAAGCTCAACTGTCTCTCGTCAGAGAAACCCCTATCTCGGTTCAAAGCGAAACCCAGAGATAGTCCTCGCCATTGAGGAATACCCCAAAGTCAATTTCCTTAAACACTCGTCAATCGTCTAAGGATTCACTCGTTTGCTCATTGCTTGTCAGTGCGAATTACTCCAAGATTAACCCCAAGATTGGAAGAAGCATATTTTCCTCGTCCCGTGGGTTAAATCATCTTACCAAGATAACGGGCTTAAAGCCATCTGTCGCCCATACCGAATTCATCTGTGGTTCTTTAATTCTATTCCCCGCCAGACAGACATATGGAAGGTCTGTGAATACGTCTACCCGCAAAAAAGATTCCTGCGTCTACCTAAAAATTGAGGCCAAGGTCAGTCACCAACCAGATTCCCTTGTGGTTGTTTTAAAAGGTAAATAAATTCCATTATCTTTTTTTGAAGGTCAATTAGCGTTCAATATTAAAGTGAGCTTTGGGTCAACCATTACTGTATATTCATTTGAGTAATTTAGTAAGTCTCACTTAAACTCGTTTAATTCATAACTGTGTAGTTTGTTTTGTCAGATTTCAATTTTTTGGTTCAGGTTGAAATTAAAGGTCTATTTTCTTAGAAGTATTTAATTCAATCATCAAAACGTTGAACATGGCACTAGAAACCCTCAAAGATTTAAAAATAACGTAATAATAATATAGAACTCTTAGAGAAAACTTAATCAAGGAGTTTTTAAGTACGTTACAAGCCTATACGTGCGTACATCATCACTCGGTCATTGCAATAACACGACCGAGTGTATCTGAAGAAATTGTCTCTAAGTTACTCAAAAGAATTTTAGCAAATTTCTAAATGTATAAACCTGATATTTTCGCTCTTTGACATCATTTAATATCAGTTTATGGATTGCGACGATCTTAAAGCTTGTTATCTTTAAAAGAAACATTGTGAAAACACCTTAACAATGTTTACTTGTTGTAGCTAAGATGAAATTAAGGACGTCGGAACTGCTTCTCCTTCACAATTTAGTTGAGCTCATCTGATTGATCGGGGCGGGTGGGAGGGTGTAGCAGCAAAGGTTCAATCAAATTATCGCTTTGAACCATTTTAGAATTGTGGTTGACTTTCATCAGTTATACACTGCTGCTTTAAATATCGCTGCTGATCTTGTCACTTGATGTCTAACGTTTTGAAATTTGTATTCCGAAAGTCAGAAAATACCCCTTTAAAAAGAGATTACATTATTGCTACAGCAAATTAGCCATCTTGTTCTATTTGACCCTGGCGAATTGCAGTAATCCAATTTTCTAGTAAGAATAAATCCTTTACCTGAAGTGGCAAACCTCCGAATAAAGTAGATTTTTAACTTTAGCTATCGTAACACCCCACTGCTGGAAGACGAACCGGAAACCAGATTTTTTCCCTCCTCTGAATATGTTTTTTTACCGGGTGTTCTATTTTCGTATCCAAATGGGTGGGATGTTATGGAAGTCGTGACTCACTACTGTTCAACGACGAACAATTGTAGTCGTTTTTTCCTTTCAACACTACCTTTACCACCAATCTACCACTAAAATTCGTCATATTGTGTGCGTGTGTGTATTTTTTCTGCTTCAACGATTTCCTGATATTTATAATAATATTTAGTGATAGATTTAAATAGACTAATATGAATAAAATTATGGCGTGAGTAAACCGTTTGCTCCCACAGAAAGTAATTAGTTACACAGTCTGATTTCAAAATTCACGAAAAGACTACTTCAATATAGGATAACATCCCAAGAGAGCAGAACAACTGCATTTGTATCATACTATATTCTATAATCTTTGAAATAAAATATCAAAGGTTTACAAAATTGGTGTACGATAACCAACAAGTATCAATTACGTATGGATAAAGTTTTTGCAAATTTACATGAATAAAACGAAGGTTATAGGCATATAAGCAATTTGCTTGGAAAATTGAAGTCTTCAAAATGATCAGAACGGTTAAGTTTCTTATAAAGAGAACCTGCATCGTTTGCATGGCAAATAACTCGCCTCTCTCTAATCGCGAGCTGATCGTAGAGTTGCGCTACCAATATAGTTACAAGGAGTTAAAAGAAAAGAAGGTACCCTAGGAGACCTTACGATCCATTCAAAGAGGGTACCTTTGGACTAGCAATCAAGCGGGCACATGGCTGCTCAATTGTTTTTGCGTCCCTAAACGGTCACTTTTCAAGACTTTGTCTAGTATTGACTTGAACTGGTCAACAGATTCACTGTTGACAACTTCCACTGGAAGTGCGTTCCACTTACCGCAGATACTGTAGGTGAAAAGATTTCCACACAGATTGCGGTTGTAACGCTTCAGTTCAAGTTTGAAGCTATGATTGCGCGTTCTGTTCTCACTCAGTGTGAAAATATCCCGGTAGTCAACATTGTCGAACCCTCGAAGCATTTTGAAAACTTCGATGAGCTGACCACGCAGTCTACGGGTTTCCAGCGAGAACAGATCTAATTCCCTTAGTCTATCCTCATAACTTTTATTTCGGATAGAGGGAATCAGTTTGGTTGCACTAGCTTGTACGCGTTCCAACCTTGCGATGTCCTTTCGAAACGAAGGACTCCAAAATTGTACGGCATACTCCAGGTGCGGCCGAACGAGGGAGTTGTACAGAAAAAGTACTTTCTCTTTGTTACGGTATCCAAACTGGCGCTTTATGTAGCCTAACATCCTTTGGGCTTTTTTCTCTGCCTCGATGCACTGTTTCGAGAACTTGAGATCGCTAGTGATAGTAACACCCGAGTCCTTCTCAGTGTTACTCGATTCAAGAGCAGTGTCCTTAAGGATATACTGAGATTGGGGGTTTCTGTGGCCGATATGCATCACTTTGCATTTTCCCACGTTAAAAGGCATTTGCCACGTGTCCGACCACTCCCCAATCTTCCCAAGATCTTCTTGCAGGCGGGCAGTATTTCCATCCTTTGCAACGTTCATACCAAGCTTGGTATCATCGGCAAATTTTAAAATCTTAACAACCATGTCACCGTCTATGTCGTTGACGTAGATGATGAATGGTAGTGGTCCCAGGACAGAACCTTGAGGCACCCCGCTAGTAACGGGCACCCACTCAAAAGCCTGTCCATTCACCACCACCCGTTGCCGTCTGCCACTTAGCCAGTTCTCGATCCAGCCGGCTACTTTTCCGTTTATGCCCAGCGCTCACACTTTCCGGAGAAGGCGGCGGTGTGGTACCTTATCAAAGGCTTTCTGAAAGTCTAATTAAACCACATCCACCGCCTTGTCCCGATCGTGCTCACTGAAAACGAAGTGGAAGAATTCCACAAGGTTCGTCCGGCATGACCGTTGCCTTTGGAAGCCGTGCTGAAAACTCCTCAGTAGCACGTTTGACTCTAAATACGACGTTATTTTCTCCACCATCATGCTTTCCATGAGTTTACCGACAATCGAAGTCAGACTGATAGGTCGGTAGTTTGACGGATGGCTGATGGCTCCTTTCTTGAAGATCGGAGTCACCTCCGCCTCACGCTAGTCTGTAGGAATGCATCCGGTCCGGATTGACATGTTAAAGATAGCGCACAGATGTCGTGATACTCCATCGCACAATTCCTTCAACACCTTGGGTAGAAACCCGTCCGGTCCAGGGGACTTATTCGTCTTTAGGTCAGCGATCTTTTTCTTTATTTCTCCCTCGGTGAAGTCCATTGCCTCCAGCTTTTCCCCCGAGTAGGAATCCGTAGGCTGAGGGATGGGACCACACTCTTTAGTAAACACTGAGAAGAAGTAGTCATTGAGAAGGTTAGCATTTTCTGCATCTAAGTGCTTTAATGCCCTCTCCTCATTTCTCAAAGGGCCAATCGTTCGAAGGATTGGTTTACGGCTGTTCACGTAGCCAAAAAACTCCTTGGGATTCTCTTTACAGAGTCTCGCCACTCGGAGTTCCTCAGAACGCTTAGCCGCCCTTATGCTGGACTTCACTTTCCTGGTTGCCTCCGGTATTCGTCAAAGTCACCCGAGAACTTTTATTGTCGGTACACAGTTCTCTTCTTCCTAAGCAGTTGGCCGATTTCTCGATTAAACCACTTTGGTTTAACAGAAGACCGACGGGGACATTTCAGAGGGATGAAGCGCGATTGAAGACTCATTAATGTGGTTTTGAAACTGTTCCACGAGTCTTCAACAACATCGCACACTTCTAGCCTCGCGTCAGTCAGTCCAGCAAGAAGACCTGCAAGGTCTGCTTTTTTCAAATCGAGTTTCTTCGATTTACTAGTTGCAGACCCTGCCTTCGGAACTACAACTCTAACTAGTCGGTGGTCACTGCCACCGAGCTCTTCGCCAACAGAGAGGTCCTCAACGATGTCATCTTCATAGGGGAAAACCAAGTTGAGGATATTGTTTCCTCTCGTTGGCTCTCTCACCCATTGAGTGAGGAACTCGTTGTTCGCGAACTCCAAGGGTAGTGCGTTCTCGCCACAGGGTTCTCTGGTTTCCCAGTCAACTTGTGTGTTAAAATCCCTCATGACGATACACACTCTGTCTTCGACAAGTTCTCCTACTAGCTGCTACAGATCTCTATTTTTTCAACGAGTTAGGCAGGAGGTCTATAAAGCACCAGGGTCCTGTATTTAGCAGGACCTATCTCTAGGTCAACACCTAGTAGTTCATGGTCGGATACGATATTGCAATCCGTCGAGTTGAGAGTATCCTTGACATACAACATCACACCGCCACCCTCTCTGTCTGGCCTATCTTTCAGGAAGAGCTGGTAACCGGGAATCGTGAATTCACCTTCAAAATCTCGGCTTGAGGTTTTTATCCACGACTCCGTTATGGCCACCACCTCAGGTTCCTCTGTTACTACGGGGCCACGGAGCTCAAGAAACTTATTCCTGATTGACCTCGCATTGAACAGAAGAACTCCTGTATTGAGTCCCTTAGTGTAGGACTCTCTACGCTCTTCCGTTCCCCGGCTTTTCTGTTTTTGTGGTCACACCCTTTTTGACGACCTCCGAGAAGGTCGTTTCAGGAGTGACACGGGCATGCTGGCGCACGTCCACTTTCGCTCTGTTTCGAACGCTCCTTTAGGTGCGTTCCACGACATCTTGAATTAGGTTGGTGAGAAAGGCCTTCCCTTTAAAGGGGAGATGTACCCTGTCCCTTTGGTAGAGGTCGTCTCTACCGATAAAGGTACGATAGGGGTTCACGAAGAAGACTTCTTCTGCCGTGCAGAGGTCTTTTAACCTTCTGTTCACTGCGACGTTTCTTTCGTGAGTGGTTCGGGATGGACCTCTTCTCGGAAGCATCCCAACCACCACTCGTTTGCGGGTTTTAAGCCCTATGTCATCCACGGCTCCCATCACCGTTTGGATGGTCTTACCACTGAGGCCAACCTTACCCCCTCTGAGGTAGAGGTCGTTGCTGCTTCCCATCAGAGCAACAACTGAATTCTCAGAAATCTGAGCTTTCTCTGCCTCTACTCTGATGTTGTGGTTACCCCGTCCTGACAGGCAGCTTATCTTCACGCTAGTGCAAAGGCCGGCCGCTAGCAGCGGCTGCAGATCCCGTGTTTGCGAGTCACCAATGAGGGTGACCTTCGGACACTTGGTCTCTGAAGACGGGGTCTTCCCTTGTGGAAGAGGCCTCCCCTTTTCCTCTTTACTCTCCACATTCTTATCTTTCTATTTCTTCTTCTTTATCTGTTTTTCTTCTATTTTTGGTTCTCCTATTGTTTCAACTTTATTCTTTTTATTTTTTTTCTTCGTTTCTTCTTTCTTCTTTTTCTCCTTTTCTATCGCCTCAGCTAGCTTAGCCTCAGATGATGCCGGAATGTCCGCTTGGTTACCAGGAGATTCCGACACGTCAGTGGGCGGCGCCTCTTCTAGGCATCGAACCTGAGCTACGTTAAGAGCTTTGAGCTTCTCCAACTTTCCCTCAAAGACCTTAGCTCTCTCTTCTGAGGCTCTATAGAGGTCTTTTAATTTTTCGACCTCTCGCGTCAATATGCAAGTAGTGCAGATACTTTCAGGGCTGCATTTTGAGTAGCAGCCCTCCGGAAAGTCAACGCACCACTTTTCTAACTGCCATATTGCACAGTTGTGTTTGAGACGAACGGGTCCTTTTTTTGCCTGTCATTTTGAGCGCTTTCTCTCTCTCTGAAAACTCGTGACAAATCAATGATAAAAAAGGGTGGTTGGTGAGTTCTCTCTGCGTGAGTCGCTCCTGCCTATCGATCGGAGAGGTTTCGGATCTTTCAGAAGGCACGCTCCATGTGCTGCTGTTCGTCCGACCGAGTCGTCAAACCTCGGCGTGCCGTGGCTCCCAACCAAGCAGCACTGACGGTCCCCGAAGGGGCCATCGATTTGTCACCAGGTGAACAACAACGAAGCACGCCCCTTACTAAACTCCTACTAGTTCCCTCCACAACGGCCAGGATCTCGGAGTAGCGTTCAATGGATATCCCGCCACACCAAGGAACTCGACCCAAGGCTTTTTATTGGCCTGGCAACCAACATGGGAACAAAGGGCCGTCACCTCAAACCAATGCTACCATAAGCACCCGTCAACGGGCACTGGAAACGGTCAATAATTACGCGCCAGGGAAGGGGTTAACGGGGCACTACCCTCATCCCATTCATCGTGCCCCAACGCCTAGGACCCCTCTAGTCCTAGTCTCTCGCAACCAGTGAGCGTCGATTGGCGTTGTTTATAGAGGTTCCAAAGCCTATCTTCTGACGCATGAGGTAGCTGCCAGGTCCTTATAGGTAGATAGAGGAAGAAAGGTAAAGAGTGACACGATAGGAGTAGGCTTTTTTTGTTGTTTTTTTCTTTTTGTATGAGTGGGAGATAGGATAAAAGTAAAAAAGGAGAGGGATAGAGTAGAAAAAGGAAGTAATGACACACTTAGTCTGGAACCTCATTTCCGACCAAATCGACAAGGCAAGCCCTACCAGGGGTACGCAGAAGAGGTACCCCCGCCGACATAGCTCGAAAAGTCCAAGGTCCACACAAGCTCTCTTCCCGCGACAAGGGGGCGTCACCTCTCCCTCTATTTTCGTTATGAGAATTATTGTAGATATTCTCAGGTGCTTCAAATTTGTAGCCCATAATATTGTCACCCTAGAACAAAACAGGTTTATGTAAAGCTGGTAAATCAACTGCTAGGCCAAATTCCTGCTTAAAACGGGAAAACTTAGCTATTTATTACTCCCAATCGGGGAAAAGTACCGTTTCAAGACACCTGCAACAGCTTAGCGAGATGATTAGTTGGATTTTGGCCATCATTTTCTCCGGCCAGACTGTATCACATCAGGTGAAAGGAGACACTCTTCCTTCCCCACACATCTGCGGTCAGGTTATTGATCATTTTGAAGAACAAGACGGCTCATTTTTCATTGACTACTGAACACGATATATGTACAAATGGCCAATGAAGCAACGTCCAATTCGGTGAGGAATATAAATAAGTTAAATTTGTTCAGTGCCGATGGCCCTTGCGGACCACAGTGAATGCACAAGTGTACGTAGAATTTCTGTGCAAGCATGTTTGCCTATCTGTGAGAATCCAAAGGCCATTCTGCAATTTTCATGCAGGACGATTTCCCTTGCCACACGGCCAAGTCATTGAAGACCTACATGGATGACAAGCTCATCACTGTTAAAAGCTGGCCTACATTTATAGTCTGGAGCTGAATTTCATTTATAAGCTTTGAAAGACTCTCGTACAGAGGTCTAAAGCAAAGCGATCGTAAAACATTATCGAGAATAAACACCAACCCGCACTAAGTAGAAATTAGTTATAAGCTATAGAATTATTTAAGACTGATATTTTAATTGCTATATTCCTAAAAAATATTATTTTTTCCACTTCTATTTCTCTAGTAAATTAATATCTTCCTATAAATCTTTTTATCCAAATTTGCATAACCATTATGCATAAATAGTTTATACCTTGGATTTCCTCTGGCAAAAGTCATGGAAGATGCTGTGATAGAGATACAAGCGTTCTGATCTTTTGGTTCATTAATGGATCAATTCACCACCAGTCAACGTAATTAAGGTCAAACCTATGAGTATTATATGGTTGGCCAGAAAGTTCGGAGTCACTTAGGAAGCAGAAAAAAAACAAAATTTTATGTGCCAACACAAACATTAGGCTCGGTTAACCTTACTTATTTGACTAAATTAGGTTAGTTTAGCCATACTCATTTGACTACTTTAGCTTAGGCTAGCTTTATTCATTCGACTACATTAGTTTAGGTTAGCCTTACTCAATCGACTACCAGCCTCGGTACGCTACTGTTGTTTGTAGCTCCTCGCAGTTTATTTCTCTTTGTATAAGACCCAACTGACAGAAATGAGTTTAGAAGAAAGTTTAATTAGAGTTTTAATTAGCTATTGTTACAAACGAAAACTTTCTACAAGAGTTAACGTGAAGGAAATTTGCAATACTGAAGGTGAAGGTACAGTCAGTCAGGAGAAGGCATCGGGGTGGTATAGACGTTTCAACTTCCTTGATCTTACCTGGTATCTAGGACAGATTCGGATGGCGGCTGATCGGTGGAAGAAGATTGTAGAGAATGAAGGACTTTATTTTGAAGAATAAATGTTCATTTTGCTCCATAAAATTTGTTGTTTTCTTTCCGCTTTGTAAGTGAATCAGTACTTTCAGGCCAACCTTATATTTATCTCTCTTTAATGCTCTTTACCTAATGTGGTAGTTTAGGCCAGACATACAATTTCAACTGGCATTCGAACTAGGAGTCGTAAAATAATATTGCGTGGCCGCAAAACTGCGGCAATTAGGACTCCTAAGCAAGCGACTAGACACAGCCAAAGTGGGAGACGATGTTTCCATTAGAAATCACCAACCAATGAAATTAGGATTGTTGTTTATTAACAAAAAGTATCCAGTGGTGGTTTGATAATTTTTATAGCTCTCTTAATCTACAATACTTAACAAATAAATAGAAGTTACTAGGTAAAATGAATTATTTATAATTATTTGATGTTAAGTAAAAGAAATATATGAAAGTATTTAACATATAAAAAGCTTGATAATTGAGACTTTGATTTCACGAACTTTCCTTCCTTCCATGTCTCTTTATTTATTAGAAGTTGTTTTTCTTTCATAAATTTGACTAATAAATTTCGGTTAGAGTAAAAAAAAACACATTGGTATCAATTGAGATTGAAAGAAAAAGAATTATTCAGGTTCGAGATCTGTTTGCACTTATTACGAATTTGCTTTTTGAGTGGTCTATAACCCCACCTTTCTTCTCTAATAAAGATTGACAATGGATATTACCTTATGTTTTGTAGTTCTCCATCTTTATCTTCTATCTCTCTCTCTTTTTCCCATCATCAACCCGAAATAAAATGTCTCACCGTCTGGTCCAATCTTTGTCCGATAGTAATCCGACGCCACATTAATATTCTAAAACCGGTCTTCAGCCGTTATTATAATTTAAATTTTACTCATATTTTAAAATATCCGAATGACCATTAGTAAATAGAACCGATTATATCCGAGCTAAAGATAGCCAGCTCATTTGTTTAAGACAACAGTTTATCTGAAATTTATTTACATGACTATTAATTAATTAGCGCTATTATAAGCATAAAGAGAAACATAAAATAAGTGAAATCGAACTATACTTTAATTTCCTTGAAAAAAGCTCAAGGAAAAATATTTTAATTAACTTATATATCTTTAAATTTTGCGTAATAAAAAGTGTGAAAAATCTTCTTTAAAACAACTGCTTTAGTTTATTAAAATTAAATTAAATGAGGTAAAGTACGCGTAGAACACTTCATTTATGTTAGTGATTATTTGCAAAACACCAAAACTGGCATAAAAATTCTCTTTCACTTCTTTCGCAACCCTTGTTATATTTTGTATTATTTCAAAGCTCATTTTAGGCAAGACCATTTGGGAGATGGAGCGCGTCATCGAGCTGGTGCCGAACGAAAACAATAGTGTCCAAGTTGCCACCTTACAGAGGAAGGACGATCAAATATTACAATATCTTAAGAGAATAATATACCCGCTTGAGCTCTCCATTACCCATTACGGAGCCATACGTTCCAACTCATCCCCCATTGGCCATGAAATCAAGTAACAGGCAACCATAAGTAGAAAATTAACTCTCGTGTATTTCATCCCAAATAATTCGACCATTGACTTGGCTTTTTCTCCCCAAAACAAAAGAAGACTACCTTGCGAGCAAATGACAGATGTAAAAAATCTCAAAAAGTAACTTAAAAAAATTATGTAATTTTCTCTTATCTTAGTTTTCGTGTTGTAGACGTTTGTTAGAAAAATCCTCCTGCACCTTCTTCATTTCCCCTTCTTTCCCTTGCATTTCTTAGGCGATAAAACAAGAGAGCGGGAGTTCACCTATAATGTTGAAACGCATACAGGTCCTCATGTAGTTGAGGAAGCAGATGGTTTGGCTCACCCCTTATATAGGAGTGGTTCCTTTCCCCTACTCAAGCGCCTGCTGGCCGTTGCTCTCACCACTACTTTAGTTGGGTTAGGGGAATGCCCAACACCCCTCCTTATCCTATATAAGAAAGAGCCTATTTTAAGCTAGGAGCCCACCCACTTCTACAAAAGTAGATCTGACCTGTGTCGTTTCTCTTAACTTAACGCAACCCGTCCTAATTCACTTGGCTACTAGTCTTCGCCCGCTGTCTCGAGGAAGCAGAACCTTCTCTTAATACTCTTTCATTTAAAGTGTAATTGGTTTATGTGTGATGTGTAATTCGCAATTTCACGGATAACGTTGTCTTTGCTGAAATATAAAGGTTAGAGCATTCTCGTTCTTTTCCACCGAGAGATGACGATATTATTCAATTTTAAATTCTTTAAAACTCAATTCAACCATGAAATACTTCAACTACTAACTAAAATAATAAAGGTAGATCTAAAATCTAAGGGTGACTCTCGTCTTAGTGATTCCACCACTCTTAAAATAGAAAAATATCTTTTTGAGACCTTACTCAAGCCAATCGCTTGACTCGTTCCTTTAATTTATTTTCCTTTTCTTTCTTTTACATACTTCTCATCACGCCTGATCCGATGGTTTTGCATTTAACACAAAGGCATATGAACTCACGCAACGTAGGAGGTCACCCAGCCTAAGGTGGGAAACTTAATTTATGAGGTCGAAAGCTCTTGCAAAAGAAATCTGATCCCACAGATCAAAAATTGCGGTGAGAGTAGTGAGTCTATAAAGAAACGCGCTTCAAAAATTAGTGGACTACAAGAAAAGATGCTGAAAGAGATCAGATAGATTACAGGCAGAGGGAGTGTAAGGCCAGAGAAGAGAGTGGCCATAGGCACCAGCGGGAAACTGGCGAAAGAGGCGTAATCTTTTCCTAGATTGCAATATTTACCTGTCTGATAGGAAAGGGGCATTGCATTTTGTGCGGCGGCTGAATAGTAGTTAAGAGCCTAAAGAAGCCCTAGCTAGTCAAAGATCACAGAACAGAATTGGATAAAGGCAGGAATGGGCCGAGGATGATGCAGATTTGTATCCAACACCGCCAAAGTATAGTTTGGACTAGACCAAAACTCTGGCCATTCAAAGTAACGAGCGTCGGTCAGAGTTACATGGAGAGTGAAATAAACAACTTAAAAGCTTATCACTGGAGTAGGTGGAAAGGAATAAGGTGTGACACCTGGGTTTACATGACAGCTTCTTATCGAAGATGAGGACTAGAAATTTCACGTATTGCTTTGCTGGTATTTGGTGCCGACATATATATATATAAAGTTACGGAAAGGACGGCATAGGGCACTTAAAGACGTGAGGGAGAATTAGAAACCAAGAGAATCAGCCGACTCAACTGAGGAGATTATGGCTATTTGTACGTGTCTAATGAGCCTATGAAGAGATTCAGTTGATGACTTGGTTATCTGGGTAGTGTGCTACTAATTTGGCAAAGAGACTAGAAAGTAACCATGTTCATCACAAATGAGAAGTGGAAAACGCTTATGAGTGAACCATTGGTAGCTTACTTTTCCTGCGATTACAATAGTAAAGGAAGAAAAACTTACACGCCCCTTTTAGAAACGGTGGCGCACATACCAGGAAATGAATATGGGTAGGAAAAAGAAAAAATGAATTAAAAAAGCGAACAAACTGTTGATAATATAGTAGATTCAACTAGTATCATAAGCTTTCCAGATGTCAAAGAAACGAGCCATCATGGTACTACGGTGTGAAAATGCATTTTGGCCTTCATAGATAAATCAAAGATGTGGATCAAGAACACTAAAAGTTTGGCGGAAGTGAGATTGTAAGGCATAAAAATAATGTACCGTCTCTAAGTACAAGTAGATGAGATATGCCAGCTTACTCAGATAACCCGACAAGCTGCGAACACTTTTTCAGAGGTTCTTGTGTGAGATTTAAGTAGAAGCCCAGAAGTATACGCATTCGAAGAGGATTGGTAAGCCTGTTTATGTAAATTTCGTAGAACTGACCTTGTCTGGTTCATCTTTGATTCTTAATACAAAGTCCTTGAGTACAGTGATAATACAACAAATGAGCATCCGACGGTGGACTGAGATTGAATAGCTGAAAGAAAAGTTAGCAGATGTGAACATTTATTATTTGCGTAATGCTACTGCCTCATCAATAGTGGAAAAAACAAACCCTATTTGCACGCAAGTTGTGACCGGTAGACGGACCGGCAATGTCTCCTATTCGGAAGTGCCACTGTGTTTGTGAGAGTGGGACTAAGTTAGAATAGTGAGTGAAACTGGAAGTGTAATGATAGGTGGGAGATAAATCATTTTTACATTAGCTTGTTCCACCTCAAGGCTTAGGGATAGGAATTGATTTTTTGTGTAGAATTTGAACAGTTTATTTTGATTTGTGTATTTTTCATTTATCTGATTATTTTTTTGAGTAACCTAATATTTTCAGTTAGTCGGGATTCAAATAATTGAAATTTACATTCAAGTTTCAGTGCTTTCCCATTTTTGAGTTAGAACGAATGAGTAACGAGTTATTCACAAACGATAGATTTGGTTACCAGAGTAAGAACTTTGCTATTATATCACTGGACCAAATTCCTATTAAACTGCAGTACTCACAATTTAAACAATTATAACCATTTTAAATCTATTACTATCAAATTAACTCGAGCGGAGTGATGAAGAGCAATACATTCCTGAAAACAATTTTTCATCAAGTTCAGACGAAGAAAATGAAAACATTGCATCAACTATAGTGCCACGTAAGTGTGATGTGATTATGATATGATATTATTGGAATGTCATTCGGTATACCATTCCAAATAATATGTAACTATTTACATTATTATTTATTTTATTATTATTATTATTATTATTGTTATTATTGTTATCATTATTATATATTATTTATATTATTATTATCGTATGTTGCGATGAGTATATTTTATTTTGATAAAAATAAATCTAAACATAAATATGTGGGGAGAGGTTTTTATGTACTTTTGTTACGTATGTATTACTATAAATGACTTATGAATCCTTACGTCTTTATCTACAGATGATGAGGGAATTCTTAAGAGTAATACCACTGTCGATGAAGAAGTAATGGAAGGAAATACATCAAATGAAGCTCCAACATCTGCACATGACAAAAACCTAAAGGCTCCAGATGGGACCCAGTGGATTGAAATCCCAACTCAAGGCTCCGATAGTAGTGGAAGATACAATTCACAGATTATTCTTACTGAAGTTCCCGGTGCTTCTGCATATGCCAAGAGACGTGTTGTGTTGGGGAGCATGAAGAGCGCATTTTCCTTATCAATTGATGATTTCATAATTCGAGGGATAATAAGATGTACAGAATCAGAATGATGAATCATGTACTGTAACTAAGGAAGAAATATATAATATGCTGGCAATAATCTACACCACAGGGCTTATTGCTAAAGAACAACCACTTTCTTTTCTATAGTCAAAGGTTTGGGGGCCTCGTTTCTTCCCCATGTCTATATCAAGAGATAGATTCAAGCAACTTCTTCGAGTTTTACGTTTTGATTTGAGATCCACCAGAAGTCAACGAACTCAATTAAATAAATTTGCTCTTTTTTCTACCATATACAACAGATTTATTGAAAATTACCAATCATGTTACAGACCTGGAGCAGATATAACTGTTGATGAACCGCTTTTTCCCACTAAGTCCAGAAGTCCTTTCACCCAATGTATAGCAAACCGGATAAATTTGGAATCAAATTCTGGCTTGCTGTAGACTCAACGTCCAATAACTTGCCGAATGAATTTCCTTATCTGTGAAAAAATGTTCATCGTCCCCAAAATCAAAGCTTATCGGAATATGTAGTGAGGAAATTGGTATGGCCTTTTCTAAGTAAAGGTCGAAATATGAGAGGTGATAAGACATTGCAGACCAGGAAAACGCGTATCGTTGGAACGATGAATCGAGTTCGGCGCGAAATATCAACGTGCATAAAAAATAAGAAACAACCACTACTACACTCATCCATTATTTTGAAGAGTTGTGACATGACACTCACCGTGTACCAAGGAAAACTTTCTAAGAGTGTATTGATTCTAAGTACTGTGCACAAGACAGTGCATATTTACAATGGTACAAAGAAGTTGTCAGAGTCTGCCAGACTGTACACCACTAAAGTGGCTTCTCGACGTTGGCCATTACAGGTCTTCTATAACTTCCTTGATCTTGACCTGATTAATTCAGCTTTAATATACCGTGAAGTGGTTGGAACTAAAATAAGTCGACGAGATTACATTCTAAAACTCATAGGAGAGCTACGAGCTTTACAACAGAAGTGTGGATGAAAACCTCGGAGACGAATGGTAAGATGAAGAACTTTTAGAAGAACTTTTAGAGGAACCAAGAACTAATAAGCGTAAAACTTGTCAAATTAGAACATGTAAGAAGAATAAAACTGATGAAATATGCTACAAGTGCAATAAATATATGTGTGTGGCAAATGTACTGGAAAAATACGCAAGCGAATAATTTGCAGAAATTGTTCATGATATTGATAATAATTGATACATTTAACGACTTAGACATGGAAATAATACAACACTGGTTTGATATTGGAGCGAAAGAATGAGTTACTTTTTAGGCCTTGCATGGTTGCCAAATGTCACCGTTTCTTTTATTTCAGCGACATAAACAATATCCTTTTTTCAGTCAATTAAACTCGATTTATATTGAAATAAATTGAGCAAATAAGATTGAAATTATTATCAATAAAACTTTACACTAATTTTATATTTACTAACTCAAAATTACTATATTTTGGTCTTTCGTTTCCTTTTTAAGTTTGTTTAAATTTGCTTCTAATACTGGAGAGAAAAAAATATTTAGCTACTGGTAAAAATAAGTAAATAATTAAGAGAATGACAATAATTTGTAGAAATATGATATAAGTAGTTTATTCTACATTAAAGTGCAAAGGAAAGTATTTACGATTTGGAAACAGTTCTCTTTCTTGATCACTTATTTTTCGGATTTCCATTTCATGAAATGTTTTTTTTGGTTTAAAGCTAACCCATTATAAGACTTCGTAAAACTCTAAAGTGTTCACCTTCAAACACTCTTTGGTTGTCTCAGTTCATCTTGCAATTTGTGCATTAAAAACCCTTCAGGCTGCTGATGAAAAATTAAACTTATAGGACACAAAGAAACACGCTATTAATTGGTTGATGAATGCGGTCATGCATACAAACTTATCTCCACAAGCACAAACGATATTAGAGGAAATTCTGTCGCTAGATATAATGCATAGAATATCAATTATCAAAGTTAAAGAAAGGTATTCCGAATTAGAAAGAAACGGGTATAAATATGATTCAGTATCATAATGTGAAACCAACTCCATCTCAGAACTTGTTACATCCGCGATAGTTCTAGCCCTAAAGGATCCACACTCTGAACAATAGCTCCTTTAACTGCCCGATATGTGTCATTCTGTCCCTAGAGTAAACTTAAGGCTGATCCAGTTTGGTACAACTCCAATATATATACATGGCCATTTCTAGGCTTGAATTTACCTACATACCTTCCATATTGCTCGATCTGCCGTAAACACAAGTATAGCCACGGGCAACTTTTCCGATCTAATAGTTATTAACAATCTCCTTCCGCCCGCCTCCACACACCACACACACACACACACACACACACACACACACAGCACACACACCACCCCACCAAACGCTAAGCACACTCCATAGGGGCCAGATGGCTACTTTGCATTTGTGTCTCACAAATGCAAAGTAGCAAACAAGGAAACCCAATTCGACATTTTTAAGCTCTCCGGGAGAGAGATTAATGACTCTCCGATGTTGTATGAGGAATGTCATGATTTCAGACTGAGTACATCGTCCCTTAGGTTATTTTTTTAAGCGGATTGTATGGAGCGAGAAAATAAGTTTACCCTGGTACCCCGACGAGTTGTCAGAATCCTTGACACCCCAAAAGAATAATTTAAGACAAGGAACTGCGAATGATTTTAAAATTAGTGATAAAGTAAGTAATATCGATGGTGTAGGTTTACTAAGCACCAAAGCCTGTACTTCCTTAATAAAAAGAGATTTTGTGGACGAATTGCAACGGCTCACTAATCAGTTTGAAGAGTACCACCGCCCCAATTTCTATTAGTGTGCGTAACTGGCCGAAAGGTTAAGTCTTTTGGAGAGATTGAATTGTATCTGTAATTGTGTAATTTTGTGTATTCTCCCCCCCCCCCTGACTTCCCTAGTTCCCATTAACCCCTCTAAATTGGTCTGCACTATATACTACGAAAATTAGAAGATTGGAAAGACCATTAATTGGGCATCAAGACTTCGTGCTATAGAGCCGTATGTGACCCAAGGTAATTAAGGAATTGTGTTAGCGATGAATTTCTACCCGTCTAGATAATCTTGGGGTATATAATCGACACTTCAGAGTTCACATGCAGATTGTGTCTGAAGCCGCCATCCAGTACGTTAGCCGTTGGGCGAGAGTGAATTGATTACATTCTCGTCCAGAAAAGAATTGAGTGATTGTTGAAGAGCCAAGAAAGAGCTAGTCGTCAATCAGTGTTATTCGTGGATATAGATTTGGTTGCGCTTCAACCCTTCTCACCACGTCTTCAGATTTTAAGGATCGGAAAAGCCATCTCCGAAGTACCCTGTCTTGCCCTCTTAAGGATAAGAGCCCCAACCCCCACTTCAGTTTCCCAAAGTTGAATTGAGTGTCCCGTGAGTCGCATACAAGTTCAAGGTCAAACTTAACTGCTTGGTGCTACTCGCCTCACATCAAGGTAAAAGGGATTTAACCCCCGCTTAGTCACACTCCTCCCACCCTTACCTCGTCGAACCTCAAGGATCCGCTTTGCTCAAGAACTTGCATAATTGTAAAATCATTACTTATTTAATTATCCTTTGGTTCAAACTTAATTGATAGAGTTAATCATCTTAGCAGTGAACTGCCAATATTAATTGCATTGCCATTTGACTTGCCCTATATGAACGTTGTGGAGGTTTAGTGAGTGGGTAATCCCAGTCCCACTTCCCGAACATATATTTTATTACTGCACCAGAGTGAAGCGGAGGTAAAGTGTATTCAATACGCCTACCGTAGCTACTTCCAGTGAATAAGAATAACTTCTGTGCTTCCCTTTTGATCAAAATTAAGATAATGATTCCCTGAGTGTGTCCTCACTCATTAAAGGCCAGTCATGGGTTGACTTGTGTGATATTGAGATTTAAACCGAGTGGATTTCTTATTAATTGCCAAAGGATCATACAAAATAGTTAAACACACAGATACAAAAATAATCTTGAATGTACATGAATTAGAAATATGAAACAGCGTATATAGGTATAAATAAGATTAATCTTTGAACTGAATGAGTAAGTTTACATAATGTCGTGGGGATTACTCTTGAAAATTACTCGCTAGGATGCTTGTGTCTTAATGGCAACCGGCAGAATGAATGGAATAATATTATTGAATTAAGCACTGAATTAATCACTTCTAATATTTGAGGTTATGGGCTCGGGATGGGAATTTTAGTTAACGAATAAACTGGTGAATTTAGGGGAGGGAATAATTCACTTTAACGATACCTTTGAGTTCGTAAGTATTTTTGAGAATGACGGTGAAGATCTTCTTCCGGTGACGATGATCGCACTTAGTCTGGCCGTCCGAGGTTACCTAATGAGAAGGTAATCCTAGACCGATGATATAATGATCCTATGCCGGATCACGAAGGCGGACCAAACTGTGGCTCAAATCGGACTTATTCTTCCTCGAAGTGACTGTCCGATTATTCGGCTACTCGATTGGGTAGCCAAAACCGACTACCTAGCTACGTCTAGGGTAATCCGCAAAGGTATGTCCAGTGTAACCTCTGCAAGAAGTTTGGCACCTACAGGTTCCGTGACGACAACACACAAATTCCCCGAGAAGTTTCTTCCTTGCAACGAGTGAAATGTTTCCTTTTGGGGACGAGCTCTTCGAACTCAACGTAGGTCCAAGATCTTCTGCCTGAGTGAAGGTAGAATTTTCCCTTTTATATCCTTCACGAGCAAAAATCGGCAGAAAGCATCGAATTCTCATAAAATCCGTATCGCTGCGCAAAAGACCTTTTCATCTGCGGCCAGAAAGATTAAATATTTCACACTTTCGAGCTATCCTTGCTCCACGTCGAGATTTACAACGGCGCGAAAACTCTGACCTTCGTCGGCTTGCAGGTGTCCTTCGAGGCCGACATTTTCCTGAGCGACCGGCGGCAAATTTGGTCGTCTCTTTGGTGCAAAAAGGGGCGGAGGAAATTCGAGGCGAAAGGCGAATTTGGAATACGGAAGGGACTCGCAGCTTGTGTCGGGTTATTTCTGCGTACACTAATGTAAGTGGTTTTAGACTTCTACAAACGTATATATATATATATATATATATATATATATATATATATATATATATATATATATATATATATATATATATGTATATATATGTATATATATATATATATATATGTATATATATATATATATGTATATATATATATATATATATATATATATATATATATATATATATATATATATATATATATATATATATGTATATATATATATATATGTATATATATATATATATATATATATATATATATATATATATATATATATATATATATATATATATATATATATATATATATATATATATATATATATATATATATATATGTATATATATGTATATATATATATATATATATATATATATATATATATATATATATATATATATATATATATATGTATATATATGTATATATATGTATATATATGTATATATATGTATATATATGTATATATATGTATATATATGTATATATATATATATATATATATATATATATATGTATATGTATATATATATATATATATATATATATATATATATATATATATATATATATATATATATATATATATATATATATATATATATATATATATATATATATATATATATATATATATATATATATATATAAAACTGGCGTCAGGTCTTTGGGTTTTTGCTATTTACGTAAAGATCATTATTTTCACTCTATACAGTTGCATGTGTCAATAATATTTATACAAAAATAATAGGACAATTTTCTGGTGCGTATAATTAATTGAAACCTTTAGTAAGTTTTTTGGGGGTTAATTGTTAATTACAAGTAAGTTAGATTTGTTAGGAAGAGCCTCACTTGTTCTGGTAAGCTTTCTCGCGTGCCGAAATACGAACGCAGCATATTCAGGATGTCTTCGTTCGATCGTTTTCATAAGCAGGGGCAGATCTTAGGACTTTCAGGAAAGACTTTAATCACTTACGTTCAAGAGGAAGAACGAAACAAACGGGCTAAAAGGAAAGCACAGAGAGAAGCAGAAGAACGGAAAGAATAAGCGCAGAGAGAAGGAGGAGAAAGACAGAGAGAAGCAGCAGAAAGAGAGAGAGAACAAATACGACAGCACGGGAGAGAATTAAGCCGTGATTATCTCGAAATGATCAAATCAAATCAAAAGCACGGAAATTCCAAGCAGGCAACGCAGTACTAATTCTGTCGTCCTTTGAGTCTAATAAGCTCCTATCTTAGTGGAAAGGAACTTTTTCAGTAGTAGAACCACGAGACCCAGTCGACTACTTAATTCGGACCGGACCCCCTCAGGTAATAGTGTACTACGTCAACCTGTTAAAAAGGTACGACCAACGCGCGTGCGTTACAATGTGGTCGCTTTAGACGAAGAGCTCGTCTTAGAGGCAACTTACCTGGTCGAACCGCTCTGCCTCGTTCAAACGGTCTGCGTAACTCCCGTCTCCGACCAATCAAGAAGGCTCAATTGGCGAGCCTCCTAAGAGAATTCTCGGACGTAGTCTCCAAAACCCCAGGTTCTTCAACCCAATTCACTTATGAGATTGTTTTAAAAACGCAAGAACCATTAAGAAATAAGCCTTACTCTATTCCCGTTTATTTACTCTCTGCGTTAAACGCCGAAGTAGAAAATTTGCTCAGGTTGGGGATCATCGAGCCTTCTTCATTTGACTTTTGTGCCTCGATTGTGATGGTCAGAAAGGCCGATCCATCATTTGAGATTGCAAAATTGATCTCCGAAATTGATATCTGTAAGCCATGTTTGAATATTCCTTAGCCTAGCAAGTGTGTATTTAAAGCACGTTTAGAACCATCCTCTGGTGGAGCCTCAATTTTGGTCGGCCAGTAGGCCTGTGTGGGTATAACGGCGTACACCGGTCATACCACGACAGTATTGTATTGTCGGAGATGATGTGAGATTCTGGAAAAGGCTGCGACTAGTTTTAGAATTTGACCCAGCAAGAAACTTAGTTCGCTGTAAAGCAAACGTAGATTGTCTTATAGACCTTGTGAATAAAGGAAGTTTGTTCCAAGGAGCCTTAGTTTTACAATGAAAAGACAAGTGAGAGCTGCTCTAAAGTTTTTTTGTTTAAAAGAGGATAATAGCTAAAGAAGTACTGTGCCAGGAAATTTGGATATGTTTTGGACCGAGGAAAAGGATGCCTCCTCCAAAAGTTATATTTGTATCTAAGCAGGTGATGCCCGGAAAAAGTGTCTTGATTTAAGTCAGTATTTCCCGAGGTCATGATGGAGCTCATTTGACTGATTGTGTAAGCAGTGGTTCGGTTTTGGAAAATAAAATGCTTCTTTCCTGAATGATTTAGGTTTAACCCCATTTATTCATTGCATATTAATACTCCTGTTAATGAATTTTCAGTAACTATTGTATTTTGCACATATGGCAACTGTACAACTGTACGAGAGAAATTGTTTTGATGAAAAATTAGATGTTTCTGAGTGTTTATTTTTTATTTGTTCTACTCTTTTATAGTTTTGGGGTAGGTTAATTAATTTCTCTTAATCAATTTATCCGCCATTTTATTATTTTTCTAATTTCCTTATATTCCAATACTGTAAGTAATTTTTCACATGTATCAGTTTTCTGCTCTTTAGAAGTGTCGTCCCTTTCTGCTCTAAGAGAGCTATACTTTGATTTATCCTTTGATTTAAGTCTGTACCCAGGGAGGATGCGTTAAATTATATATCTATTGCCATAGGCAGCGTTTCGAGGAATTAATTAAAAGACTAGGGCAAAAATATACTTTTAATTACATAAAGAAATAAAATAAAAAAACTTGAAATATACTAAGGCTATATATAATAAGAGGATCTAAATAAAAAGTAATACTACCAATGAGTACTACGCGATGGGTGACGCAAAAGTTCCCCTTAGTACGGAATGTTAATTGAAGAACATAATTAAATGGGAATCCTTTACCTTTAAACAAAGAGGCGTCAGACGGGAAATGACTTTGATCAAGAATCTCATTGAGTTGGGAGGGAGGCGAGGTGAGTATGTCGCAGACGAAAGGTTGACTTCTTTGTTAGTGAAGAGGGGCGAGTCGATGCTTCTTGACTTGACAATCTAAGCGAAGGGATAGTGGATGTATAATTATTCTAATCCTTAAATTACACTTGTGAGGCTTCTTGATCCTGAGAGGTGACCAAGAGGTGGATCCTTTCTCGAGTGGAACTTCACTTTGGTATTCCTCATTGGTGAGGGATATTACTGGTTTTATTCGAAAACAGAGATAAGGGCTTTCTCTGATGAGATGGGTGTGAGAGTGATTCTCTATACCGATGGTCTACTCTTCAATGTGACCAAAAGGAACAGCCTCGGGAAGAATTTCTTCTTCTTCATATATCCCGCTCGGTTCCACTTTAATTCCCGGACTGACGCCGGTACTCGTCTTCTCTCGATCGCTAACTCGATTCCCTTTTTTTATCCAGATCGACGTATATATACTTCGCTTATTTCCTAGGGGGAAGGGCGGGAAGATGAGTGCCCATGTTTAAGCCTCTCTCCTAGGGCATCATTTTTATTTGGCGAAACTAGACCTATACAACAGAAGGGGACAGTAAGCCTGTTCATAGATTTTTATTCGAAAGGCTATACTACCCTTCTTTCTTTATACGAACAGGTTACGAAATCTGCTGAATATAAGGTCTCCTTGCGAGTGCTATCGCGGATTGTTGTGCTAGCGATGAAATAGGGAGGGGGGGGGGTAAAGTATCGCCCCATATGCTACGTAGCGGTTGATGCTGTTTAACCGAACTAGCCTCCGTTTTATTTTCGCGATATTGATTTTTCCACGTTTCCTCCCTTCTAAAGAAGGTAATGGGGTGGGGGAGAACTCCAGTGAAAAAAAAATATAAACAACAAAAAAAAACGTCTTGGAATGCAATTCCAAAGCCTACTGTTGCCATAGTCAACCATCCTACAAAGCTAAGTCATATTGAAATTGCATGTACATAGGCAGGCAAACGACTGATTTCAACCTTACCTCGTGAGGCCAATTGGTCCGGATCACACAACTCAATTTAAAAAAAAATCATCGATTACAACAAAGAACAAGCAAATGAAACTGACTCTTAAGCGTTACCTAGGCAGTTAATTCCTTACACAAATAAACCTTAACATAGGAAATATATGCACAAAAGGAAAGAATGGTTTTAAGACTGACAGAAGTTTAATTAACCCTCGGTGGGGTTTCGGCTCAAGTTATCGGCTAAACAATTATCGGAGCCTTTTTATATAGTTTATGGTAAATTGGTATTCCATTAAAAATAGGCTCCATCGCATTAGCCTGCCGTTCTGGCTCTTGCTGTTACGTAAATTGTACAGAGGCAGGTGGTCGGATTCCATGTTGAACTCACCCTCTATTAAATAGAAATTTAATTTCTTTATTCCCCAAGTTATGGCTAGAACTTCCTATTCTATAGTTGCGTACGCCCTTTCTCAAATCGATAGTTTTCTACTTGCATAAGCTATAGGGAAAGAAGTCCCATCGTCATCATATTGCATCAATACACAACGGTGCCTTCTCTACATGCATCAGTACGGATCCCAAACTTCTTATGGGGATTGGGTAGTCGAAGGATGGGAGCCGAAATTAATTTTTCCTTCAACAGGCTAAACTGGGAGATCGCGTTTGGATTCCATTTAACGAGGGCGGGGAAAAGTTCATTTAAGAGATCGTTAATGAGCGCAGCTATCACGGCAAATTGAGGGACAAATCTTCTGTCAAAGGACGCCGCCCCCAAGAAAGAATGCAACTGCTTCTTTGTCCGTGGTAGGGGCTTCTTAGCAATGGCCTCAACCTTTTCTTGTTGATTGGTTAAACAATTTTTACCTATTTCAAATCCCAGATACGAGATTGAACCATAGCAAGTATCATCCAGAGGGTCTGACAGTTAATCCTTGTTCGGGAAAGCGATCTAATAATGCTTGGAGTGAGTGTACAGGTCGCTTCCCTGCACGTGAAGCTACGAACAAATTGTGGAAATCGAACGACACGTCGCTCAAACCATCCACAATTTGACCCATCATCAGATTATAGTTCCTACCCGCCGTAATCAAACCAAATGGCAATCGGGTGAATTGCAATAAGCCTTTATCCGTTGCAAACGCCCTTAGTTTCTTAGACACGTCGGCTAAGGGGATTTAGGGGTAGGCCTTGCACAAATCCCTCTCAGAGATGTATTCGGCATCTTCAAAAAGATGTAGGCTTTGATCCATTAGGGCTATAGGCTAGGCATCAAAAACGATAACCGAGTTATGTTTCCTAAAATCCACACACATTCGGAAAGTATGGTCAGCTTTTCGGACCATCACTATCGGCGAGCAATAATCGAAGGACGAAGGCTAGATGATCCCTAACTGTTGCATATTCTTTACTTCTGCGTTAAAGGCTGATCGAAGATAAATCGAGAGGGAATAAGGTTTGGATCTAATAGTTTCTTGAGTCATCAATTTGATCTCATGAACAAAAATGTTTAGGGGCACGCTGGTTTCTCGGAAATTACATCGAGGAATTCCTTTAAT
The DNA here is from genome assembly GCA_963969495.1 of Ceratothoa steindachneri. NCBI lineage: Eukaryota > Metazoa > Arthropoda > Malacostraca > Isopoda > Cymothoidae > Ceratothoa > Ceratothoa steindachneri. The sequence continues at coordinate 125,247,480 of OZ018321.1, forward strand.
AGGGCGGACAATTAGAAATTTATCAGCGTGCCAAAGTAGGGGTTCAAATCTAACTCACTGGACGGATTATTTTGAGGGTAGGATAATGAAGAGAGATGATACTCGTTATCTGACTCTACACACACCGTGTTAACCACCTGAAGCGGTACACATTGGTATAAGGCTTCCATCGTTCATTTTTCATCCAGCATCACGATATTATTAATACACGCGTGGTGGGGATAGTTCTTGATCATGTTTATGTGATACAGCTTGTGGTTTGCGGGAGTTTAAATCACGTAGTCAACGAAGCCACGAGCTTCAAAGACCGGAAGGGCCCCTTCCATTGGGATAGTAATTTATTCGTCTCTGTAGGCAGTAGTAATAATACTTCGTCACCAGGCGTTAATTTTCGAGCTTTTGCTTTCAAGTCGAAATAACTTCGGTATATTTCTAGGTTGCACTCCGCGTTTGAGCGGGCTAACTCTGCACATTTTTTTCAAGCGTTTCCTCAACTCGATCACATATGCATAGGAGGATTTAACTTCTTCATCTAATTGGGGATTAGTGAAGAGTTCCTTAAAAATGCTCATAGGTCCTCGGACGTTACGTCCGTTCAACAATTCGAAGGGGGGCAAACCCCAGAGTTTGGTGTGGAATCTCTTGACACACGAAGAGGGCGACTGGAGGGTACCGATACCATTCCCGAGGATGTGAATGACAGAGCTTTCTTATCACTGCCTTTAGAGTACCATTTAACTTTTCACACATCCGGTTTGCGAATGGGGGTTTGATTAGGAGTAACTTGCTCACGTATTCCATCAGTTCCAACGTAAACTGACGGCTTCGATCTGAGAGGATTTCTTTAGGGATGCTGACTCGGGGAAAAACTAGAGATGAGAGCTTCCGCACAGTAAATACTGTCAATTTTCCTATGGGCAACTGCGTCGGAGAAACGAGTGACGCAGTCTACTAAAGTGAGGATATAAGAGTGTCATTCACTAGAAGGGGGATGGAGAGGAACCACCAAGTCTATAGCCGCTCTGAAGAAGGATTCAGGAATGACGGGTGTTTTATGTAAGGGAACCGGTGGTACCTGGCCTTTAGCGGAGGACTTCTGGCGCAATTCGCATGACTAGCAATATAAGGCAATCTCTTTAGCGTGGAATGTACAAGACTTTATCCGACGGGGGGGGGGAAGGGTAATTCATCCGTCGTCCGGAATAGTAGTGAATTCTCCACCACTTATCTTATTCGTTTGTTCCCACGAAAAGATTCTATTGCATTTTTAGCTGCCTTCTCTACAAGGGTTGGAGAGTCGCTCACTCCTTCTGGGTAGTAGCGAGGGCTTGGGAATTAGGCTCTTCGTATTCAAGGTTCTCAAGAGGAGATAAAGGGGGTCGGGACCGTGGACCTCTTAGTTGCTTGTATGCGTGTTACTACAGGCTGAGCCACCGGATTTGTGGAGAGCTGCGTGCTCTAGCCTATTGAGACAGAACAGAATTTAATAAGCACTGCCACTACCTCGGTCCAGCGAAATACTTACAATGTATGTAGCACCTGACGACGGGGAACTTGTTTGGTCTGCCCAGGAAACCCTGGACGACTGCGACCTCTGGTGCTGGGGACTGACTGGGTGAAGCAATTTATCTGAAACGACGAGACAAGTGCACCCCGTATCGCGTACCAATGTTGAGACTCGGCACCCATGTACAGATCCAGTCTCGAACTTTAGTCTTTTGGGAGAACTCTCATTAAACAAAAAGTTCACCTGTTGGTTAGAGGAATTCGATGTTGACGAAGGAAGCGCTGTACCTGGAGGTTGTTCTTGGGACAAAGATGCGGTGATGTTGTATACTTGTTGACTCAGGACAACCTAAGCCCCGAACTTCAATGACAATGGAAGCTAATGTGACCTGGTGTGCCGCAATTAAAACACGTAACGGGGTTTCTGGGGTATGACGAGGACGAGGGGTTTAGATGCATTAGGGGCTTGATTTCCCTCTGATCCTTGGATGAAAAGACTTCAGGTTTTGGGTTCCCAGAGATCTTAACAAATTGAGGAAGGTTTTTTGTTGAGGTTTCTGGAGATACCTACCTTTCTTTGGAGATAAGGGCTGGTTCTTTTTAAACTCTCGCAGATATAGGCTATGGTTAAAAGCATGCAGATCAGCTTTCTCCACGCAGTCATTAAACGTAACGGCTTACCTGTCCTTAACGAATGCTCGTATCTCTGTGGGAAGGGTACACAACAATTGGTTCTTAAGTTTGAAGTCGACGAGAGAGTAAAACTCTTTTTCTACATGTGCTAAATCTAGCCAGAATTGGAGATATCTTCGCAGGATAAATTTAAATTGACGGTATCTTTGACTTTGTGAATTCTAGCCTGTCTAAACTTCATTCTATACTCCTCGGGGTTACATTAACGGTGGCGAGTAGCTAGTGCTTGAGGGTGGTATAATCAACTGAAGCCTTGGATAGTAACGAGATCAATATATCACGGAAACGGGTATTCAACAGAGGCAGTAATCTGGCGTTTCCCTCTGATTCTATATCCCAATGATTCAATTTGAAGTGTGTCAAGTACGAACACAGGTCTTCGTTGTCTTTATTTGCTAGGAGTTTCATAGTAGGTATCTGGGTAGCTCCAAACCAGGCTCCAACGGAATTGACTTCCACCTAATACTTGCTCATGGCCCTTTCATGTGAGCGGATTCGTTCTCTCTCTTCTACTTCCCTCTGTATTCTTCTTTCTTCGGCTTTTATTTCCGCTTGCGCCTGTTCTATTTCTCTCTGTATTCTTCTGCTTCTCTTTTTGCTTGCAACTGTTCTATTCCTTTCCGTATTCTTCTTTCTTCTCTTTCCGCTTGTTTTTCTTCTTGTTCCTGGACGTAAGCAACTAGTGCTTTGCCTGTTAATTCAAAAGTTTGGTCTTGTTGGAATCTTTTAAACGCCAACATTTTATGTATGTACGTCAAATACTCACCGATGTAAGCTAAAAGTTGTTATGCAACCACGAAACAAGTAGCGCTCTGCATAACCCAACCTTACAACCCACACTTTCTGTTAGTTGGACTACAACAGAAAGAAACTTATTAACACCATTAACGGGCTAACCGCAGATAATTAAGAACAAATTATAAACCGACTTGATCCTCTTCTTATGTTTAATTTTCCTTGAACGTTTAGTCACAAATTTGTTACTACTCAAGAGTATCCTTCCTTTAACCAGGAAGGATGCATTATATTATATATCTATTGCCGTATGAATTACAAAAATGTACTCCATGCCTTCTTCGGTTGGATTACACAAACTATTCTTAATGTTGCTTAATTTCGTCGCAAATATGTCATTTTTTCTAAAAAAAAATTATTACCTTCGCATTTTCTCCTCTTTCATCCAACGAGTGCCATCTTTTGTAACCTTGGTATCAGGTCTCACCATCCGTCATTACCTCTAAAACAGTGTACATGGTGCGATGTATAATTTTTCACCTAACTTCCTCTTAATAGAAAATAAAACAGAGCACATTCATACAGATATATTCACCAAAATGCTATACATATAAAAATGATATATGATATACATATTGCTATATGTGGGTATAAGTATAGATGTGCATGTTTTGTATAAGTATATATGCATACATCGAAATTCCGGAGCAATAGTACGAGTTCATCACCCCTCCCCCTGCAACACCTTCTCTTTTTTCTAAAAATTACTTGCAAAGTCATGTACTGCCGCTCGTTCTGTACGAGAAGCCAACTAAGATTGAAAACCTCCTCTTTTGAAAACACATTCTCTTATGATAGTTTAACTAACCTTTTCTTCAGGACCTCACTAAGAAATTGCCTCTAATTAAGGCCGCATCTTCTCCCAACTTATTTAACCTTTAAGAACCGATTGGCGAAGATAAAATAAAAAAAACGCACATGCACCACCAGAAAGTGTAGTTGCTGGATCCAGTGTAAGACACCTACTAAGAAATAGGAAATTAATTAAGATTGGAGAGAAACACCCCTTGTACTAAAATGGTAAATTAAATTTAAATCCACCTAGTTTCAGAAATTGAGATATATACATAACCTAGAAATCTTCCAGGATGGAGTGTCTAAGCTCAGAAATCGACAGAGGCTGACTACTTACTAGTTTAAACTTCTTGATATCGGTGGAAAACATGTGAAAGAAGTTAAAATAAAAAACTATTGAACTTACAATTACTCTTCTTTGGTTCCTCCTTATTGGGCGGAACATCTTCTCTCGATAAAGAGTTCCTACTGCATGACCACCAGCTGTCACCCAAACTACGCCCCGCATTAAGAAGGCAACCTCAGGTAAGCGACTCTTTCCTATCCCCAAGAACATTTGCAGCAATAAATATTGCACTCCCAGCACTTTATAAATAAACCTATGAATTAAGACCCCATCCACATTGGCGACCAGGACCCCTTTCAAATCTAGTGACCCTTCCAGAATATTTTTTAACACAGCGTCATCCATCATCATTAATCGATCTCGCCTCCAACAAAAATAAGAGCGAGGGTATCCCAGTCCCTTACCGTCACCCCAATTATATTTGATGGTGGAGCTTCTTCAAGTAACTTGAACATCAAAAAATTACTATTAGCTAACAGGACACTCGCTGAGCCTGTTAATCGACAGAGACATAATACACAAAGGTCCCGACTTCTCCACTTTCCATTCGGCAAGGTCGACGACTACTCTGGATATAGTTCTAACGAATAAGAACTTTTCTCTGTACCAAGTGACGCTTCCTTGTCCCTTCCTTTCATCAGACAACGTGAGTATGATTACCCATATCTCTAACTCTCCGATCCAAGTACGGGTTCCTAAGCGTAGATGTCTAGCAAGAGGCAACTGGGAGTAGCAGTGGAAGGTCATACTCTCGAAGAAATTGAAGAAAAATTCGACCACCTTACGTCAAAGATCTTAGATGCTGACCGCTTAGCTGTCCCTTAGAAGGAGCATAAAACAATACCAGCTCCAAGGGGAGACCCTAATATTCAAGAGAAAATGGATAAACTAGAGGCAAGCATCTACTTCACAAATATGTATGTGATCACGGCACATTGGTACCAAGAAATAAGAGATATAAGAAATGAGATAGAAAATCGCATAATGGAGAAATCGAGAGATCAATGGGATGAGCTAATAGCTAAAATTGACAAAGAAGGAGACTAGAAATTTCTGGTGTCAAATGAAAAGATTGCGAGGCACTCCAACCAAGATTAGTATAAAAGTTAAAGTGAATGACGTAGAACTCACATAAGACCACGACATCCAGCGTCAGTTAAGAACATATTGGCAGAATTGTTTTTGTGTTTGGGACGAAAAGAATGAAGTTTTTGATGAGAGGTACAAGGGGCAATTTCTTTTAAGACTCCGTGAACTGGGGACTGACATCACACCATAAAACCTTGTGAACGGGACACGTCTCGCAGCAGGAGAAAGTAGACCCTTCTCCCACAGAGAGTATGGGGAAGCACTAAAGATTTTCAAGCAAAAGGCTTTAGAGATTACTGGCATCACGAAGATGCATTTAATAAACGTCCTCAACAAAGTTAATGAAGCTCTACTCGAGGCGTTTAACGCCTGCCTCAATGTTGGATATTTCCCGGACCAGTTCAAAAGAGCCTGTTTGATATTCACATCAAAACCCGGCAAGCTCAAGACAGAGGTTGGAAGCTACAGACCCATTTCTCTGCTGGAATTTATGGGTAAGCTGCTAGAGAAGCTTCTTAATAACAGACTAAAGGACTTCCTAGAATCTACCAACTTATAAAATTATCAACAGCATGGCTTCCGAAAGAAACTGGGTACCAAAACAGCTCTGGCTTTGAACACTGAAATGATAGCTCTTGGCAATGCAGGCAAAGGCATTGTCGACGTTGTACTACGAGACATGGTCTCGACCTTTGACAAGGTGTGGCTACCAGGGCTAAAGAAGAAAATCATAAATCTACGTATGGATAAAAACGTAAAGCGAATACTCTGCGACTACTTAGAAGATCGAGAGGCGGTCTTAAGAGTAAATGACATTGAGGGGAAACCATAGTGTCTCAGCACTACATTGTATGCAGTATATACGGCCGACCTACCTTACCCCGATCAAGACCTTGCCCAGTGCGTTCAGCTGGCGGATAACATCACGCTGGTCATTACCAGCGTATATAAAAACCCTGTTGACCTCGCAAACAGGACAAGTAGGGAGATCGAAAATTCCAACGAATTCAAAAAAAGGAACAAAATTAGAACTAATGTTCACAAGTTCAAAATGATACCTACAGGACGTTGAAAGACAGCGGATGTCCTGGTTCGGGGCGAACTCTATGAATACTCGAGAGAGGGCTGGGTACTTGGTCTGAAGTTGAGCTGAAAGGAGTACAATGTCACCAATCAACAAGGAAAAACTATATATGCTATTAGTAAGGCCGCATCTACTGTATCCCACCATTCTCCTCTATACCCTGAGCAAATTGACCATTAGAAAAGCCCAAGTTGTCCAAAATAAAGCCTTACACTTCATTACTAACGCCACCCAATGGAACCGGATCCCCTCCGAAGTCTTACACGAAGTGACTGACATGGAATCCATCAATATTACCCTGAACAGAAGAGCACAGGATATATGGCAAAACGTCAACCAGATTATGCCCGACAAAGTACTTAATTGGATCAGAATACCAATTGTGGAACTACGCGAGCTTCGATTTAAGTGCGACTTCAAATGCAGTCAGCTGCTGATCCTACAAGATTATCCCCCACTTTATCGATCAATTTAGCTACAGAATAAACTTTATTTATGAACCAGAATATTAAACAAACTAACAATGCAAGGTCCGAACAAGACATACTCTACTGTATAATGGAATATAAAAACAAATAAAATAAAATAAGACAAAAGATCAGAAGAGGTCAAATTTGAAAAATATAGTAAAGAAAAGATCCGAAGTGGACAAATTTTTAAATATAGAAAATTAAATAAAGGGTCCAAAGTGGACAACTCTTAAAAAAAAGATCCGAAATAACAAACTAATAATAAAATGTAAACAAGTACATAGATCAAAAACATTCAACAAGAAAGTGAAACTCAGGTCTTATAGCATCTAGAAGGACTTACACCAACGACAACGGTTTGATTTCTTAACAGCACTGCAAAGACCGAAGATAAAGAACATCTAATGAGTTTGCCAGAAAACCTGGCATACATTCTCTCTCACTTAAATAACCATATTCTATCTTTTTTCTAAACTCTATCCCCACATTTTTCCTATCTTTCACGATCGTTGAAACGTTCGTCGCCCAGTCGTATGCGGGGCGCTCAGGAAGAAGGTTGAGAAACTCCAGGAGTAATTTTTAGTCGATTAAGGAATTATTATCATTGCCCAGATATAACTGCATTAAAATATAAATGAATATAAATGAAAGTTTGTTTACAACATATATATATATAATTTTTTATCTCTAAAAATTTCACCGATATAGCAATGATAGTATTACAACATTTAAATATATAAATATATATATATATATATATATATATATATATATATATATATATATATATATATATATCCATATGGAGCTCGGCTGTGAAGCCTGCATTTAATATTGAGGATATATCCCAGAGTCAAGAGAAACGGATGCATCATCTTTTAATTTTTCACAAACGTTTCGAAAACTACAAGTTTTCATCTTCAGGCTAAAATAAGATTACAAAATTAATACATATGAAGAAAACTTGAAATGGCCAACAAGACATTATTTTAAAAGGTGACAATTATAAAATATCATTAAAATATACTATAAGTTAAAATTTTAAATCTGAATTGGCAACAGTTAGATTTGCTTTTTAAATAATGTCTTGTTGGCCTTTTCAAGTTTTCTTCATATGTATTAACTTTATATCCTTATTCTAGCCTGAAGATGAAAACTTGTAGTTTTCGAAACGTTGTGAAAAATTAAAAGATGATGCATCTGTTTCTCGTGGCTCTGGGATTTATCCTCAATATATATATATATATATATATATATATATATATATATATATATATATATATATATATATATATATATATATATATAGTCACTCAAATATTTGCTTGCCGATTGCTGCCGACAACGAGTAATGTCGGAAAACAATCAAAATCATTACACGTTATTGAAATTAATTTACAACAATGATTCCACCTTCTTTATCACATACAGCCCTTAATCGCATTTTAAAAGAATAAATACCTTTTATGATATACGATAACCTTATAGGTAGCCAGCCCAAGCAAGACGAATTTTCCTTCATAGGAATAAGTTCAAATTCCCTAAATTTATATCTTTTAATTTCCGTAGAGTTTTCTTGAAGTAAATTCCATATGGAATATTCCATAGGGTTAGAGTCGGCGATTGAGGAGCCCATTCATCCTTTTTCATAAAATAAGAACAATTATCTTTAAATATTTTTGTGTTGTTTTGCTTATATAAGAGTGCACTATCTGGCTGGAAGTAGAAGTTTCCTTTAAGATAAAGCTGATGGCAATGGGGAAATAGACCGAGAGATAGTAGTTCAATGTAATTTTCTTAATAAACTTTGGATTTTTGTGTATCGATAAAATGGATCTTCGTTTTGCCATTATATGAGACTCTCAAGGAAACCATTGTTTTTGTTCTAATCTTAAAGATTTATGAGAAAGGCGGAATAGATGGATGTCCTTTTTCTTTGAGCCATAAACTCATTTATTTAGACTATTTGTTAGCACTTAGAAAGACAATTTTCTTTCGTTGGTAAAGACGAAATTTCTTGTATGTTGAGATTAATAATGATCCTAGAGAAACTTACAACGTGTCTTTTACATTGTCTTTCATTAATATCACAAGGAGCGGTGCGCATTATTTCATAAGTTTTTATTTTTTGTCGTTTTAAAATCCGTTACACAGAAGAATAGGAGATAATTAATTCACTGGAGATCTTCCTTTCGGATAGATGAGTTGCGGGTTTTTCTCCTGTGATAAAACAAGTTCTTTAACTTAAATCATTTTATTTTCTATCATATCAGTTTTATTATGGCGGCAACTATCGTTCTTTTAGAGCTATCGAACCACTAGTTTTCATCTTTTTAAGTAAACTATAAACACTTCCACGAGTCTAATTTCTATCTGGAAATTCACGAAAAGTTCTATTTCATTCCAACCTCCTTCTCTAAAACATGCTTCAATTCTAATTTTATCATGTAAACTTAACACCATTGTGACAGGGGTATAATAACATTACTTCAAAATTTTGAGTTGAAATGATAAGTAAAGAGAGCCTAAGCCTGCACGATTGGTGATTCGGCAAGCAAATTTTTGAATGACTATATTATTTTTTTTAATTGTAGAAGTACTATTAAAGTTATATTGGTGAAAATTCCAGAGCTAATAAAAATATATATATATAATGTAGTATACGAATATTCTTTTTTCTAATTATATTTCAGTGAGTTATTTAAGTTTGAATTTCGTAAAGCTTTTGCTGGAACACCCGATATATATACATAAATATATATATATATATATATATATATATATATATATATATATATATATATATATATATATATATATATATATACACATATATATATATATATATGTTCAAATCGACAGCGATGGCTGCTTGATTAAGCTTGGCTGCATTTTTAACCTTTTCAAAGCCTTTTATTCAAAAAGCGAACGGTGGGAAAAAATGGTGAAAAGTAGCATATCTTTATTAGCCGAGACGTCTTCAACCTATTAAAAGGTCAGCTTCTGGACAAACAATGAAAAAAATTACAAAACTGGGTTTATATTTTCCTTTATTACCTAACCTAAGAATATGTTTTCGGATCAATCAAAAGTGACAAAAATTATAAAGCTAGAATAATGTTTAGTTTAGAAAAGGAAAATTATTTGATCTTGACATAAGAAAATTTGTTTGAGCCAATCAAATTTGAGAAAGATTTTAAGGATTAAACAATATCTGGATAAGCAAAATAAAAGCGTTTGCATAAAAAATTGAATCGCTTTCAATTTAATACTTACATTTTTGTGTGGTTTCATAGTTTCCCTCTCCCTTTAGAGGCTTTAGAAGAAATTTGAACAGTTGAAAAGGTCAATTTTGTTTCTCCGTCTTATCTCTTAAATGAACCCAAATTTTCCTATATTAATCTATCCGTCTGAAATTCGTCGAGTTTCATTTTCCACAAAACACAGATATTTAACTCTTTCAAAAAAAAAAAAAAATCGAACACGGAACAACCAAATTAAACTAATTTACAACTAAGAAAAAAATAAAATGAACACACTTTTTATTCAGTGGCCGTTACGCCAGCATTCAGACTAGAAGTGAGGAGCAACAACTCATCCATCCGGTCAATTTCTTTTTATTTTCAACTGGTGAAAAAAATAGTTTTTTCGACAGACCATAAAATGATTGATGAGGTGTCTTAAGTGTTTAATAGAGCCACACCTGCAACCTGAACGTCAAAGGGAATCGAGAACGCCTTCCTCAAAGGATCTGCTTGCCAGGGCCTATGACCGGTCAGTTGGTTCGGTGTAACATCGACGACTTTCCTCGTAAATTAAGAATTGTATAAATCTTTGATATGTCATGAAACCCCCTCCCTCAAATAAATCATTTAAGACCAACTTGTTCAAATTTCGGCTGAAGACATACATTTAACCTTTTTAGAAAGCCAAAGCTATTTTTAAGAAGTAATTCAATAGTTTCGCCAGTCGTGTTCCTATCATCAGTAATTTTGTATCCTTGTTTCTTGCGAGGCAGAATTTCAATGTCACAAGCTGCACTCTCCAGTCAGGGCCCTTATAGCTTGTAGATTAGGATATTTTTGCGTCAACAGGTTTCGATTAGACGGATTGTCTTATCGTTTTCGCGAAAATATTTAAGAAAGCAAGGAAATTTTAAGTTTGCGAGTGAAAATTTACCTTGGGGAAAATAAGCCAAGTTTTACAGATTATAGATGTCTCGCCACTTTTAAATTTTTACATAAAGTGAACTTTACTTTCATTTCCGTAGAGTTTAGATTCAAATTAGGGTAATACTTCAGATTTAGGGCGCAGGGTAGGTGGCGTTGTTAGTAGGCTACAATTTTGGGCTACAATATATCTCTAATGACGTCAGACGGTAGATTCAGATGTGACCAATCACGGCGTTATATTTTTTAGTTTTGGGGGGGATTTGTAACTTTTAGTCTGTATTATTTACTAAATATCGGCGTCTCTGCTCGTTTATAGTTTTTTCTAAGTTAGGTAAGGTTTCTTGATGTCTTTTATTGTTTTGTTTTTTTTTGTTTTCGTATTCTTTGTTTCGCAGTAAACGATAACAGCTTCTTACTGGCAACGTCGTAGCTATAAATAGAACCCGCTTAGCTTTTTTTCTATTTCGTTATGGCTTTTTCGTGCTCTAGTTGTGCTTCTTCGTTATTCGAATTCGGGTTTATTTTGCATGACCGCGAAAAACTTTTAGATTATTTAGAGGAGCATAAACTAATTAAGAAACCTCTAAAAGTAAGTATTGTTTGTCATTAGATCAGGTTTTTCTGCCAGTAAAAAGCTGTTGGGGAAAAAAAACAGTAAATTCAATGGGACTGCTCGTGGGGGATATATCACTGAGGGGGACCACCCTGCAATCATCCTGAGTTTCAATCAATTGGGGGGGTCTGGGTGGCGCAGCCCCCCAGTATATACTCATATACAAAAAATATAACGCCGTAATTGTTCACATCTGACGCTACCGTCTGACGTCATAAGACATATATTGTAGCCTATAAACAGCGGCACCTACCGTGCGCCCCGAAACTGAAGTGTTACCTAAATTAGAAGGGTACCAGAGCAAACGACTCCGGAACCAACGAATTGTTTATGTTTAATTCAAGATATGACTGGCATATATTTCATGAATTTCTAGTTCTCTCCTTAAGTTATTCTGTGCAGAGAAGGGCACGACGGAGAAGAGAAACCGCCTCTTGTACCTATCGGTTAAGTGGCCTTCTCCAAACAATATTCTAATTCTTCCCCCCCCAAAAAAAAATTCTTTTTGTTTACTTTTTTTCTGTTCATGCAATTGATTGCTGAATATATTTTTTTCATTGGCATGTTGAGTTTACCCTTCTCCGCAAAAGTTATAGACCACGGCATCCCGAACGAGTTGGTTGCATGACGTTCTTTGCCGATTTTGAGGTTGTTCGTTCCCTTTGATGCGTTTAGTTTGCTTGGCGCGACGCAAACTTTCATACTTTAAACTTATTTTTTGTTAAATGAAATTATTTTTGCTCGGTCATTATTATGTAACCGATATTTCATCATTGAATTATAGTTCTATTTATATAAAGAGTACCAACTTTGAAATTAAATACCTCTATAAAAGAGGAACATTTACTTGCATTTTCCAAAACAACAATATTTTGGACTAAGCTATTGCATTCAAACCATATTTAATTATTGTAATTTTGGACAGCAACGACCTTGTTAATGACCATAATAATTCTACAGATTATAAAGGAAAGCTTGCCTAACTCTACCATCTTTCCCACACATATTGAACAAAGGTTTTATTCTGCTCACAACAGATTTAGCTGTTTTCAAGAAAAAAACTACATATAACTATAAAAGAAAATACTTTAATTATTTTCTAGAGACCGAAATTTAAACATTGTATATTTTAACTGCAAGGAGCGAACATGTTAGATAATAGAAATTATTATATGAACCAGGTTCGTCTTAATAGTCTAGGTTTACGAACTTATTTTGTTTTCATTAGAAATTTTATTTTTATTTCATTTATAAATATAACTTAAGTTAACATGAACGACCTAGACGACGATGCTGCGAAAGACATATTAAGTCAGCTTCGTACTCAGAGGGGGCAAATATGAAGACAAGTAACAAAAGTCCACGAAAAGATAAAAAAATGATCTTCACTCCTTCGCAAAAAAACTAAGAATCTAGAATATCAAAAAGTACTTTGGGGTTGCAAGACCAACTTAGATGGCTTAGAGTCCGACATACAATCGCTGAAATGGTCTATTGACAGAAATAACAATTCGTTAGAAACTGAGCTTTCCTAGTGTAAATCTTATGAAGATAATATAAATGAAGTTCTTTTGAGTGACAACAGCTTAGAATTCGGTCGTTCTTAAGGTCATACCCCCAATCATATTCAGCTTAAGCCTCCAGAGGTTCCATTGCCCACCTTTAGTAAGTCTGTAGGAGGAAATCTGGAACCTTTTTTAAGCGATTTTGAAAGGACTATAAATCTATGATCCTACAAAAGTTACAACAAATATTTTATACTTCAAAAACAGCTTTCTGGTCGTGCTTTAACTTTAGTTAAGTTTCTCGAGTCTGGCAGACAGATATCGAAGATGCGAAGTCGCTGTTCGCAGAAGCGCTCGCCTCCGTTTTCTCAAAGTATCAAGCAATTAAGAGATTTGCTAACCTTCTGTTTACTTAGGAAATAGACCCATTTACTTATATTAGTGAAATGAGGATTCTTCAACACTTTTGATGTCCCGAAGGAAGATATTTTGCAATATTTTATTTGGAACGGTCTTAACGACACGTTTAAAATCCAACTTACGCTCATAACAAATCTTATAAACCATATTTGGCGGAGATAACGTATAACATGTTTACAAAGATTGAAACAGGAAATGAAAAATCCAGTTGTCAAAAAAACTACAAAGACAAACTCGAAAGAAAACAAATCTAGTAATACTAGTAAAGGGCTGATTTGGGTGACAGAGGCGTTACAAACGCAATCTGAACGGGAATGTACAATTTAAATTACATTTTCATGTGTTTTAAACCCGGAGGGTATTACACTTATGAAAGATTCGAGTTGCTAATCCAGCTTCATTCTAGAAAACAAGGACCAAAAGCACACTCACCTAGTCTTAAAGTGACTCAGTTAACTATAAATGGGTTTAATACTTCTAAGGAAATCACAACTCAAGTTGTGGAGGGTACTCTTAGCATAGGTGGTGAAACCTTTCTCATCGAGGCCATGTGGGTTCCTTGCATCCCAACTAAATTAAAATTGAGTGGGTTAAGATAAGTTGTTAACTGGCTGAAAAATAAGGGATATAAGCTTGCAGATCAATTTTTGAACAGCGGCTGCCAAGAAATTTCCAATTTAGATATGAAATTATCTGGACAGACTCAGCCTACTGTTTACCGGAAAGCCATCAAACTCTCTGGGTCTTCCCCTTCATTTCTTCGTTTGTTTCTTATATACCCTTAGGAATACTTTTACACTGTGGTATTGATAGGTTAATCCTTAATGTAGAAGCTCTCAAGAATCACTCATTTGAAAATCTCACGTTGCTCGTGAATGTTACACAAAATGCACCAGGAACAGAATATCAAACAAAAGCATATTCTCTCAGCTTTAACGAGAAAATTATCCCGTACTCGGAACTACAAAAGGCGACTAATAAAATTTTAGATCAGCATTGCATGTATGTACTTCGCCAGGACGATAATGGAATAAGCGAAGAAACTCGTGAACAAAACGGTAAATTAGTGAAGTTTGTATTAGACAATTCAGTTTTAACCAATCAGGGGAGACTCGTGATACCCTTATTATGGAATGGGAGGGTTTTTCATTTGCCTTTCTCATAATTATAATTTAGAAAAACAAGTTCTCAAAACTAATTTCAAGTCCATTCGAAAAAAGCGGGTAGCATGAAAAAAATGATAGGGCTTTCGAAGAACAAGAAACATTGGGAATAATTGAAAGAATAAAAAATCTGCCAGAATACCTCGAGGAACACCACCATTTTAGCTTTTTAGCTCATACGAGTATTCTCGTGTTTAAACCAGACCTGGATACAACAAAGGTATGGAATGTCTTTCTGTCGAATTTGTGTCAGAAAGATAATGACTCGACGACGCTTAGTCATAACCAGTGTATTCTTTCCGGACCTTGTATTAACAAAATACTGTCCACTAACATTATGCAATTTACATTTGGGCGTTTCTTGCTTTGCTTTGATCTGGAGAAAGCATTTTTTTAAACATAGAATTAAACTCAATTGATCAGGACCGACTTCTTTTCTTCTTGTTCAAGAACGTGAAAATAGAAAGCCTATACTATCATTGCATATAAACATACGAGACGTTATTTTGGTCTGGTATGCAGTCCCGCCATCCTTATGTTGGGACTATATAAAATTTTTATATTAGATACAGAGCAGGATATCCCTTCTTTGCCAAACTTGAAAAAGTTAATTTGCGAGATGATTAACATGAACGATGGCTCTGTGACCGTAAATAATGAAGAGAACCTTGCAAAATCTTTTCGATTACTGCATTCCATCGTAAATCCGTACCAGTTTTTCCTGCAACAATTTATAACAAATTCAGTCACTACAGGAACAGATTGATACCGCCTCCGCAGTGAGGACTCCAAACAAAGTTAGTTTGTTCGGACTTGTTTGGAATAGGATAGAAGGTTCACTTGCGGTAAAACCTCTTCAACTTGAGCCTTCTGCAAATACAAATTTATTTTGCAGTGTATTGCCAAGATTTTGACATTTTCAATCTTTGTGCTCCTTTTCTCAACAGAGCAAGACTTTTCATGCATGAATTGCAACTTGACAAAACACTGGAAAGGGATTAAAAATAAGGTCAACGCTGTTCCCGAAATTAAGATAGACCGATATGTGGGAACAAGAGATAGCGAGTATAGATTAGTGGCTTTTACTGATAGCTCAAATGTCATATATTGGACGGTACTTTATATTCAAGATCTCGAAACAAATAAAGTAAGCTTTCTTCTTTGTAAAAACAGAATGGTAAACCGACAGATGAAAATGAAATCCATTCCCAGTTTAGAATTTCAGGCTATCACCCTTGTGGTTTAAACTTTAATTAATACGTACAGCGAATTGAGCGGACCTTCTTGCGTAGACCCCATAAATATTACCCAGTTACTGTTATATTCTGACTCCATGGTGTCCTTAAGTTGGCTAAAGTTTTACGTCAAAAAAATGGATAAGATGAATATGAAAAGCATTTTCATAATTAACAGTTTAGACCGCATTTCCAATCTATACCGGAATTTCCAGATCACGTTTAGCTTTGTAGGTAGCTTTGAAAATGCGACAGACTGTACCACGTGACCCATTCGCTGCAGAAAACTTTTAAAAAACATCTTACTTAATAAGTTTCGGATTTCTTCGTGGAAAAAAGAAAGTTGGTAAACGAAGATATCCTAAACGTGACTGTTCCGAATCCTATCCCCAGAGGCGATGTAGTTCCAGAGACGATAAATTTGAATACTGTTACAGAACCGACTGTGGAAGACCATTTGTTCCTTCCGCACAAATGTTTTAAGTTTTCAAAAATTAATCAGAATCCATTTATTGTCTTGAAATTTTTTAATGCTTGCAAACTGAAACTAAGGGAAAAGAACCAAACCAAATATACACACTTACACTTCTTTTCCGAAGAAACTTTGTATTTTCTCTCTGTGGAGACAATTTTGAGAAAATAACAAAAAATACAGTACCCAGACATTTTAAGATTACTGAATAGCAAAGAAAACCGAACGAAGGATATGCCAAATCTCTTCAGTCAGTTAAATATTTTTTGCGACCAAAATGGGATATTGAAAGTGAAAAGTAAATTCGATGGAAAATTCAAGCGGAACAAATTCCCGATTTTACCCCAAAAGGACTCATATTTAACATCGCTAATCGTGCTTGACTTACATCACAAGTTTTCTCATACAGGTACATACAGTTTTGAATCAATTAGGAAAATGTTTCTGGGTCCCTTGTCAATTTTCTGTATTGAAAATGGTTCTCAGTGTGTTTTCTTTGCTAAAGATTTTCAGTTCAAACTTTGAAGCTAAATCAAAATGCATATCGAGGCTTTCGTGGTGACCCCCCTAAAATACCCTTGAGGTATATTTTTATCGATCATTTTGGCCTTATTACTATCGTCTTAAATAACAAGAAAGTTAAAGTATTGATTCTCTCTATTAGTTGTCTTTGGAGTAGGGAAACCAATCTGAAGATTTGCATAGATTTGTCAATAAGGATGGCTGAGCTTTGTCTCTCAGATTTAGGTTCCTCATTGCTTGCGGGGGCAAATATCATTACAGTTTACCTGAAGACGCAGATACACGATTATATTTCAACAAAAATGGTGTAAACCCTTTCCAACAGTATTTTAAGGAGAATCATACTTTGGGTTCTATCGTGGACTCGTGCGTTAAACTGACCAAAAAACTGATGTTTGGCACAATTCGGGATCTAATGCTTCCTTACTTTAACTTTGAGTTTTTAGTATCTCGAATTACACATATTTTTAATAAAAGACCAGTGGCATTATGTGATTCATTGAGAGATAATGACATGGAAAATCTCTCGGAAGTCATCATTCCGGAGGAATTGCGCCCGGGATATTATTTGATTTCCGTTACTCTTATCCCCTCTTCATGTCGAAACAGATTATTCATGGTTCGACGGCAAAGATCTCAATTTACACATCCCGAAACAATATGACAAGCTCAAACAATCTTTAGCACGCCTCAAAGAAATATATTACTCGGAACTTTATGCGACCTCAGCCAAACAGGCGACCAACGTGAAGTCCCGATTTTGCCCGGTTACGCACCACGAGCTTTCAAAGGGGGATATAGTACTGATAAAAGAGAACACTAAACCCATGAATTACCCAATGGGTCTAGTAAAGAAAATCATTAAAAACGAAATTGAAGAAGTTAACGGAGCCTTAGTCCAAAAAGGAAAAAAACAACAGAGAAACGGTTAAAATGTGTGCTTCCACACTAATCCCACTGATTAATCACCCGCCGACTGAAAAGTTGACGAATTCAGATAAAGTTCCTATGAAACAATTCCCGAACTGGATGACTCTCGGGACAAATCCAAAATTAAAGCTGTCAGACTACAAATAAGAAGAGGAACTGAAACTTTTTGTACATACGTTCATGTATATAGCAATCTTAGTGTATTGATCATACACATTCAAAAGTGGTTCCTAGTTGAGTTACTCTTGTTATTATTCATATTCATATTCATATTATATTTCATGAATTTAATAATTTTTAGTTTTTCTCCTTAGGTTGTTCTCTGCAGAGAAGGGGACAGAGAAGAATGAAAACCGCCCTTTGTACCTATCGGTTAAGAGTCCTCCTCTACGAATATTCGAAATCACCCCCTAAAATGTTTCCTTTTTTTTACATTGCTTTTTTTCTGTTCATGCAAATCATTGCTGAATATAATTTTTTCATTGGCATGTCGAGTTTAACCCTCTCTGCCAAATTTATAGAAGAGCGTTTACAAAAATTAAATGTTCAGCAAAGGAGGCAAGGTAAAGGTAGGCGGGTTATGATGGAATACGGCCGGCATCGTGAATTCGCGTGGTGGGCAAACTTGTTTCTGGCTGGAGCTAGACATTATTGTTTGGTTTTCTTTTCCATAAGATAACGGCATCAGCTATGCGCAGTCGTCACGCTCACTCTTCTCCTCTCTTACGCATAATAATAAGAATAAATATATAATATTATACAAATCACTTATGAGAAAAGAATAAGACAAATATATGTATAAAAGTGTTATTATTTTGTGTTCATTTATTATAATCTTTATCGCTCTATGTGTGTGTGAAATTGTTTCACGTGGGTTTTCTTTTTTCTTAACATACTTCGAGAATTGTGTATTTTTGTGTTTATACTAGTATATCTAATGGGGTAAGCATATTTTTACATACAGAATACGCGCTTATTCAGTCATACTATTATACTTAAGCATAGGTACACAGCGTTGCCCAGGATAAAAAGTACTGTAAATAAATATTGGTGCATATTGTTGGAAATTCGAATTTTGTGGCACAAAAGCTATTATTTCTCACTGATTATTATTACTTGTAGTGTAAAGGCAGATTTAGGAGAGTTGCCATCTTATCCTATCATATAGTATCATATAAAAAACTTACAATGAGTAAACGTTTGACTCCGCGTGCCCTGCAGTTTACGCGCATGCGTGAATGACCGTTAGTTATGAGCAAACAGAGTGTTGGCCGCAGGAACAGATCGAACGTCTTATATATATACAGATGATGTATACATCCCAAAATACGGGCATTCTTACAAAATCATGTCATAACAATGTCCCCTATATACGACTCTACCCTCTCTTCAAATGGATTTTGAGCGTGGTGAGCCCCACCTTCTTTGAGGCATGTCACGAAGCCGGGGCTGCCTATCCGATCAGCCTACGACCCCATATGTAGGTTTTGGTTTTAGGTTCCTAAGAAGTGGCATATACTTCCCGTCAAGATGTTTTACCCGGCCAATTCCTTGTTGGGGTCAAAGTAGGGGCAGGGGCAGTAAATTTTTAAACTATGTGTAATAGTGACTAGGCCTCCTCAATTCTCAACCTAATATTGGTTGAGGGGCTACCTTCTCACCACCCATGCCTGATAAATATGTTTCTACTGTATTCCTTTGGCAGCCACCTTCGGGTAACTCCACATCTTGTTGGAGGTACATAACTCCCCACCCATGTGTTATTTCAAGGACCCCTTCAAGATTCTCCCCTAGCAAAGAGTTCGGGACA
Source organism: Ceratothoa steindachneri (assembly GCA_963969495.1). Taxonomy (NCBI): domain Eukaryota; kingdom Metazoa; phylum Arthropoda; class Malacostraca; order Isopoda; family Cymothoidae; genus Ceratothoa; species Ceratothoa steindachneri. Next base: position 125,267,100 of record OZ018321.1, read on the forward strand.
TGCCCCTTACTTCATTTTGAAGCGTTGCTTCCAAGCGACCCTCTACTTGGTACGGCCACTCCTTTGCTTTATCAAGGGCCTACCAAGAATACGACGAGGCAGAGGACGCATTGCCCTGGTTCCAGCCCCCCCCCCGACCACGAACGGTGCAGATGAACCCCCTCAATTCAATAAAAGGGGTGAGAGGAGACATCGACACCTGGATTTTTCTGCAACACATGGTCGAATCGAGGTTCGTCACTTTATAAGGAACCATCACGCCCGCTCCCTTTTATTTCCAAATGGAGGTCAGCATGCCTTGCCCAGTGACGATAGGCACTACGAGTTCTACGACCGAATACCCAAAACTTTTGTTTGGGGCTGGGGGCATGGCCAGTTGGAGGACAGTCATGAAGTGAAAATGATACCGGAGGTGATTCTCTCTCTCTCCGTTTTTTTCTCTCACTCTCCGTTTCTTTCTCTTTCTCCCCTTTTCTTTTCTCACTTTCCCCTTATATATCTCTGTTTTTCTCCCTGTTTCCCTATCTCTCTATTTCCTTCTTTCTTCTCCTCTATCTTCTCCTCTCTCTGTTTCCTTCGCTTTCTTTATGCCTCTCCCATCTCTTTCTCAAGGCAATATATGCTTTGATGAGTCGCAAGATGGGCGCTATAAAACAACTCTCCTCTTTCCCTCTCTCATTTTCACCCTTTTTCTATTTTATTCTCTCTTTTGTTTTCTCTCTGTTTCACTCATACTGATTTTCTCTTTTTTCTATTCCTCCTTCTCTCTCTGCCTTTCTCTTTCTCTGTCTCTGTTTCTGTATTTGCCTATTTCTGTTTCTCTCTCTCTGATTCATTCGCTCTTTTACTATTACTTTCTCTTATTCTCTTTCTCTCTCTCTGACTCGATTATTATCTGTCTGTTTCGCTATCTTTTACTGCCCCTTATTATTTTATCTCTCTCTGATTATAATCTAACTGTGTTAGTCTCTCTCTCTATCATACTGATAAAATTTCTCTTTCCCCCTGTTTTTCTCTGTCTATTGCTACCTATCTCGCTCTTTTTCTGTTTCTCTCTATATTTATCTGGATAGATGTCTCTCTCTGTTCTTTCTATCTTTTTTCTTTCTCCATCTCTATCTCTATCTCTCACTGTTTGTTTCCCCCTATAGTTCTCCGTTTTCTCTTTCTTTTTTATCTCTCTGTTTCCCTCTATATCTGTCTCTTTACTCTTTCTCTGTTTCTATTTTATATTTTTTGTCTGTCTTTTTTTCCGTTTCTTTCTGTTTCACTTTCTGATTCTCACCAATGCGCAGAAGCTTATAAAAAATCAAACCGAATTCTCGGATATATCGCTCGGAATTTTACTTTCAAATCGAAAGATATAATCCTGCCACTATACAAACCGTTGGTGCGCCCACACCTTGAATATGCGGTTCAATTTTGGGTGGCCTACCTAGACAAGGATATAGCAGAGTTAGAAAAAGTGCGACGTAGGGCTACTAAACTACTTCCTGAAATTCGAACAAAACCGTACGAAGAGACTCCGCTAGTTAAACCTACTATCCTATGAAAGTAGACGATTCCGTGGGCACCTAATCGAGGTATTGAAAATCTTAAAAGGATTTACTAATATTAATTGCAGAATATTGTTGGAGATGGACGAAACGGCCAAATACACGCCAAAACGGTTTTAAATTAGGGAACAAGCGATTTAACTCTACTATAGCTCAAAATTACTTCACTTTTAAGATCACGCAAACGTGGAGTAGCCTTCCTCACTGAGTAGTAGAAAGCACGTCAGTAATTATGTTTAAAACCCGACTTGATGAGTACTTCAATAGTGTAAATATAACATAGTAGGATCTTATATTAAAACATCATAAATAATGAGTTAAGAAATAAAATGAAATGATGAACAAAAGATCCTAGCGACGCTCCCTGCATTGCATTAGGGGTGAATGTGAATTCCCTCTTTCCTTTTCTGTCAGTCCGATACGATTATTATTTTCATCACTAGCAGGCGAAACCTGCGGGAGAAGAGAGTACTCTCCTATCACCTCCTCTCCCACCTTCCAGTTCGGAAGAGGCGTGTACGTGCATTTGAGGGGATGACTAAACCTGCATGTCAAAGTGTAAACATGTGTATAGGTGTTTAGAATTGAAATAGTTTTATAAAAATAAACAAAAACAAACAGCATGTGAAAAAAATACAAGCAGGAAACACTAAGATTAGAGTGTTTGTTTACCACTTTCTGTGTAAGCGCACTGACCTTGAGCGGACCTTGGCTGGTCCTTGTTTCTGTAATTCTGCAGTTCTTTTCTCATTCTGTCTGTCTCTCTGAGTTTCTCTTTATCATTATGCTTTCTCGTTCTTTTTCTCGATCTATGTTTTCCTCTCTGATTCTCTCTCTCCGTTTCACACTCTCTTTGTCTCTATTTCCCTTACTATGTTTCTCTCTCTCTCTCATTCTGTTTCTCTTAAGTTTCTTGCTATCTCTGTCTCTCTTTCTTTCCTTCTCTTTCTACAACTAAATTGCCGTCGCTGGGAGGGCTTGAGCGATCTGCTTGAGTTTAGCTAGCTAAGCTGTGGGCCTTATAGTCCGGCAGGGTCACCCATGCCAGTAAGATAGCTTTATTAGGATCCAGACAAAGGGTTGTCAAACTTCTCTACTCCTTCTTTGATACATCTCCTAGCATCCCCCTATCAGTTTTATTGATTTTGTTAGCGTTAAGTTTCACCACCGTTCCTCAACTGTCCTAAAAAAATCTTATCTATTATACAGAATTTGTTTAATTATAAGGACCTTACCAGATACATCATGCCGTGTAATAAGAGAGGCTTTGGAACCTCTATGAATAACACCTTGGAGCACGCATCGGTTGCAAGAGACTGAGTTGAAGGAATCCCAGGCGTTTGAGGTACGATTAACAGAGAAATGCTAAGTACCCCTTAGAAGGTTTCTCCTTAGGTATAATAGCCAGACCAGCCCCCTTTTACCGTTACTTGGTGAACAAAGGATCAACTGCTCTTTGGTGATAGCTTTTGTGCCTTGCTGGTTGACAGATCAGCATAAAATCTCGGATTAGGTCGTAGGCACTTAGCTTTACTATTTGCTTCAAATCTAGCCGTTTTTGGTTGATTAGTAGGGATTAGTAGGGATTAGTAGGAAGACAGTTACAACTCGAGCACCCCTGTCGCAAAATCAGAGATAGATCCAGTTCACTGGAGCTCTTGTGCTGCTCAGTTGAGAGCTGCGACACGATTGTGGACGTTCAGGCCAGGGGAGACCTTAGAGTTGGTGTGCTTGGTCAAAAGGGTATCTGTTGGCCGAACGACCGAAAACCTCCTGAAAATAGGCGGATGTGGCTTGTGCGAGAGAAAATCACACAAAAAACCCTTTTATGCATATGCTCGGATGCTAAAGTAATTAATATGGCGAAGAAAAATGGTCCTCAGTTGTGAAAACTAACCTGCGGAAAATGCAAAATCTACAGATGAAGCTAAAACTTCGGTGGCAGGAGTTGCAAGGAGCTCACAGACGCCAATAGTGTATGTGGGCGATCGTATTGGTTAGTTGAGAGAGGAGAACTCCCTCTCTAAAAGTGAGGTCCACCTCTTGAGATCGGAGAGATGTAAGTACTTAGGAGACTCCAAAGGAAAGAAGACACCCAACGTCTCAGAGCAAGAGTCTTCTGCTGCAGGACTGCTGGCTCAACAAGCCAAAATTAAGAAAAAAAGAGGAAGAAGATAAAGTAGAAAGAGAAGAATATGAAGTAGAAACAGAGGTAGCTAACGTATAAACAGAAGAAGAGAAGCAAAAGGAAAATAACAAAACTAAGAAGAAGAAGAAAAAGAAGAAAAAGAAGAGAAATATAGAGAAGAAAGAGGAGACTGACAAGTCGCTCCTGAAAGGGAAAACTCTGTCTTCTACATTTAAATGTGCTAGGGTCATCCTTATTGGAGGTCTCAAGCACGGGACCTGTAACCCTTGCTGGCGACCACCCTTCGCAACAGTGTGAAGGTAAGCTTCCTGCATGGAAGGGGTAAAGCCCAAATTAGAGTAGAAGCGGAGAAATCTGAGAATTCTGAGAGCTCGGTCGTTGTCCTGATAGTAAGTGGCAACAGCCTTTACCTCAGAGGAGGTAGGGTAGGCCCTACCCCTAATTTTCTTGATACCGTGAAAAACCTGCAGATGTGTCGGGGTTGGGATGCTAATGAGAAAAGATTCAACCTGGACCGCTCACTCGAGGAACGTCCCTTTGAACAGACGCCTGGCAGATTTGTGCACGGCGGTGTTTTTTTTCTGGACCTTTACCACACTTTTTATGGTAGGAACGTTCTCTACCAAAGGGATGGGGTGCACCTTTTCTTTAAAGGAAAAGTTGTGCACTCTAACATGATACAAGATGTCGTGGAGCGGAACCAAAGGAGTGTCCCGCCCGGAGTGAAGGCGGGAGTGCACCAATACGCCCGTGTCACTGGTGGAAGGAGATTCTCGGCAGTCATTAGAAAGGGTGCCACCACGCTACCGCCTATGGGTAGAGAGGCAAATATGACGGGAGACAGAACAGCGTAGGGAGTCCTACATTCAGGGACTCCCTGAAAGTTGTTTTGTTTAAAGCGAGGTCAATCCGGAACAAGTTTCTTGAACTTCGTGGCCTCGTAGCGACGGAAGAACCTGAGAATGGGGCCGTAAGATTCGTGGCTAAAAAAGTCGAACCGAGATTTTGAGGGTGAATTTACGATTCCCAGTTACTAACTCTTTCTAAATGACAGGCTAGACAGAGAGGGTGGCGATGTTATGTTGTATGTTAGGGATACATTCAAAACTACGAACTGCAACATTATATCCGACCACGAGCTACTAGGTGTAGACCTAGAAATAGATCCTGCCAGATATCGGACCCTGGTGCTTTATAGACCGCCATCTCAACTCGTTGAGACGGACAGGGAACTGTACCGGCTGCTGGGTAAACTTGTTGAAGACAGTGTGGGTATCGTCATGTGAGACTTCAACACCCAAGCTGATTGGATAACCAGAGAACCCTTGGCGAGATCGCACTGCTCCTGGAGTTCGCGAACGACGAGTTCCTGACTCAATGGGTGAGAGAGCCGACAGGAGGCAATAATATTCTCGACTTGGTTTTCATCTCTGAGGATGACATCCTTGAGGGGCTATCTGTATGCGAGGAGCTCGGTGGCAGTGACCAAAGACTAGTCGGATTTATAGTCAAGGTCCCCAAGGTATGGTCTGTGACTCGTGAATCGAGGAGCCTTGATTTAAGAAGAGCAGACTTAGCAGGTCTTCGTGCTCTATTGGCTGATGTAAGGCTGGATGGGTGTGAGAATGTTGAAGATTTGTTGGAATAGTTTCAGAGCTACGTTCATGAGTCTTCAATCCCAATTTATCACTGTGAAATGTTTGCGTCAGTCTTCTGTTCAAACAAGCTGGTTTAATCGAAAAATTGGTTAACTGCTGAGGAAGAAGAGAACTGCATACTGAGAATCAAAGATTTATGGTGACTTCGATGAGTGCCGTAGGCTTACAAGGAGAGTGAACTCCAGCATAAGGGCGGCAAAGCGTGCCGAGGATCTCCGAGTGGCGAGACTTTGCAAAGTGAATCCCAAGGAGATCTTTGGTTAGGTAAAGAGACGTAAACCAATCTGCCGCAAGATTGAACCTTTGGTGAAAGAGGGGCTATTAAAGCACACCGTCGTAGAATAAGCTCCTGACGATATACCATATATAACTATTCGTTAAGGGAATTTTCGTTATTTCGAATGCGTGGTAATCTGATTGACCGAGGTTAGTTCAAAAAGGGGGAGGGGGCCTGGAGAGGCTTATTTATCTTCAATATGCTTAAGAGGTAGAACGGAGTACAAGGATAAATAATATGGCTTCCATTAATAAAATAAAGTTTTATTAATCAAACTATCAACAACACACACAAAAAATGGTTACATAAACGGGGAATGAAAAGGGTCGTGGGAATATCTGACTAAACTAAGGATTAAGATTTGGAGAGATTTAAAAAGGTAAACAAACAAAAAAAAGGGAGGAATGGTTCGCTAAACAATTTAAAGCAGAGGGTTGCATTGACAAATGGTTAAATGATTAAAGGTAATGCTCAGCTTACGTAATTACAAAGTTGTTGGGCAGAGGAAGACGATGCCAAGGAATCTTCGGTCTAATTGGCGATTTCCCGCAGAAGGCTTTTTCGGTGGGTTGTCCTTAACGAGGGGGAAGGACTGTCTTCGAGGAGTGAGAGCGAAGTGGGGCTCGGAAGTACGAGCGATTCTTGTGACAGCAAATCAGAGATGTTCTAGATGAACAATGGAGGTTATTGTTGAAACCAAGCGTTCTCTTGAAGAACGTTAAAATGGGGGAATTTAATTATCCGGACGTGATTTCTTGGGAACGAGAACCGTTTCTTGACGAACGGGCTTGAAGAACAATGGCTGTTCTAACGTTGTTCTCTTTCGGAACAACAAGGGGGCCTTGTTGACTTGGCGTCTCGAGGGGCACGAACCTTGGCACTCAAGGGATATTGTACTCTTGTGGACAATAAGGGGTTTCTCGGCAGAGTACCTAGGTGCACAAGGGAGACCGGATCGGCTTAATACCTCGCGAAGATAATCTGGATTTGCTTCAATTGGAAAAAGCTATGGTATAGATAGCCGGAGCCATCCCCATGGCGTAGGAGATAATTGAGGGGAGGACTTCGGGGGAATGTCCCGGTGGCGCCTGGGAAAATACCTTATCTGCCCATGAGCCTAATTCAATCTGGCGAGATCGACCTATGGAGGCGAAACGGGGGAGTAAACCTCATTGATTAAACATTAGCTATGATGGTGATAACGCGCTTCTGCTTCCTCTCGCAGGATACACGTGTGGAAGCATGTGGGTAAGAATGGTTAGCATGTGATAGAGGCTGAATTAAAGCGGCCTCATACCGTTTTATCACACACACAGATGTAGAAAATGCAAACCTCCTGAACGGCTACTTCTCTTTAGTGTTTACTGAAGAGTGTGGTTGCATCCTCCAGCCCATGGATTCTTACTTGGTTGAGAAGCTGGAGGAAATCGACTTCACCCAAAGAGAAGTATAAAAAATAATCAAGCACCTAAAGACGAATAACTCCCCTGGGCCGGACGGGTTTCCATCTAAAATGGTGAAGGAAGTGTATGCTGATGTGTCACCACATCTGGGTACAAGCTTCAAAATCTCAATCCGGACTGGATGCATTCCTAGAGACTGGCGTGAGGCGGAGGTGACTCCTATCTTCAAGAAAGAAGGCTCTAGCCAATATTCGAACTACTGACCTATTAGTTTAAGTTTGACAGTTGGTAAACTCATGGAAAGCATCATAATGCACAATATAACGTTATATTTAGAGTAAGACTTGCTATTGAGGGGATCCCAGCACGAGTTCGAAGTCAACGGTCATGCCTGACGAATCTTGTGGAATTCTTCACTTCGTTTTCAGTGAGCATGATCGGGATAAGGCAGTGAATGTTATCTAACTAGACTTTCAGAAAGCCTTTGATAAGCTACCACACTGCCGCCTTCTTCTGAAATTGGTGCACTGGAGATAGGTGGAAACGTAGCAGGTTGGATAGAGAACTGGCTAAGCGGTAGACGGCAATAGGTGGTTTTGAATGGACAGGCTTCTGAGTGGGTGCCCGTTATTGGCGGTGTCCCTCAAGGTTCTGTCCTGGGACCACTACTGTTAATCATCTATGTTAACGGGGGTTTTCGGGGCTGCATGCGGAATATATAACCTTTAGGGCTACTTAGCCTCTATACCCCAATTGTTGGCGCATTACCTGTTCGTGGTGCACCTGCTTAATGGCCATGGCCTTAATATCCTAAATCGCAATAGCGCAACTCATTACCACCAACAGACCAACACCTTTTCTCACATAGACTTAAACCTTAGCTCTCCTAACTTCCCCACAGAACCATACTAGATCACATATCCCAATCTCTGTGGTAGTGATCACTACATTATTATAATAGAATTCCCAGCGCAAGCCTTCCCGAAACCCATGAGGAAATGGAACTATAATCGTTCAAACTGGACTGCCTTTGCAACCAAAATAGCTAATATAAAATTGACCCTAGAACAAAATGATAAGGAAATGAACATCTTCTCATTTACAAAGGCCCTGCAAACAATTGCTCTAGAATGCATCCCAATGAATAGGTCCAAACCAAGAGACCGTTCTACACCATGGTGTAACGAAGACTGCCAAGAAATGAAAATAAAACGAGATAGGGGACACAAAATCTTTACAGCAACATGGTTAGTAACAGATTACATAGAATATAAACATCTATGCGCTGTTACCCAAAATAAATTTAAGGAATTTAAAACATCTTCCTGGAGAAGATACACGTCAACCATTAACTCCAACACGCCCATCCCTAAAATATGTCGACAAGTACAGCGAATGTTAGGAAAACAATGTCCAATATACCTCCCGATTCTAAAGATAAATGGCAACACAATCAATGACCAAAAGTAAGTTTGCAATACTATTGCAAGCTCCCTAAGTCTTATATCAAGGGGCTCGAATGAAAGATAATATTTGGTCCGAAAAGCCACAGTCAACCAAACCCCACTAAACTTCTCCACCTGCAGCTCTCCGCCTTCTAACCTCTCCTTCTCCCAAGCAGAGCTTGAAGAAACACTTGCAAAAAGCCCTAATACAGTTCCAGGAAACGACAACATAACATACAACATTCTGAAGAAAAGTCAACCCACCTGCTACAGCTCCTCCTACAACAATACAATCGGATATGGAAAGAAGGCTCATTTCCGGACCACTGGTGACAGGCGGTAATACTCCCTTTCCTAAAACCAGGTAAGGACCGATCTAATCCCAACAATTACCCACCTATATCACTGACATCTTTTCTATGTAAGCTGATGGAGAAGATGGTAAACAACAGACTGAAATGTTTTTTAGAAAACAACAATATGTTATCACCCAATCAATATGGCTACCGAAAAACCCGCTCCACGCTAGACCCTCTAACCATCCTTGACCATGATGTAGAACAATCATTCGCTCAACGAAATTTTCTCACTGCCGTATTTTTTTATCTAGCCAAGGTATATGCCACTGTCTGGCGTCGTCATATTGTGAACCAACTCTATAAACTAGGCATCATAGGCCCAATGGCTTTTTATTAAAAACTTTCTCAGTGCCCCAAGTTTTTTTGTAAAAATGCATGGGACATGCTCTAAACCATACACCCAATATGAAGGAGTACCACTAGGGAGTGTTCTTAGCACAGCCTTGTTTATAATTGTGGTAAACGACTTCACCCTACAGGTTCCACCCGCTATTAGATGCGCCTTATACGTGGATGACCTAGCAATCTGGCACTACGGTAAAACCCCAAATTAAGTAGCAAACCATCTACAAATAGCAATAAACAATATTGCCCATTATGCTACACACCACGGTTTCACAATATCAGCGGAGAAAACTGTGGCTACTACCTTTACTAGGAAAAGAACTACCCGTCATATGGCCCTACGGATTAACCACCATCAAATTACCTTTAAAAACCAAACTTGATTCTTAGGCCTTTTACTGGATCAAAGGTTCCCATGAAAGGATCATATGCCTGATCTCAGGAGACGCTTTATCAGCGTAACTAACCTCCTCAAAAAACTATCCCACCTCCATTGGGGTGCAGACAAAAACACACTATTTTATCTACACCGCACCCTGTTTTTTCCAGAATTGGTTACGGCTGTCAACTATATGGAGCGGCTACAAAGTCAACCCTAGGCAAATTAGACCCGCTTCATTACCAAGGCCTACGACTGGCTACAGGTGCTTTTAAATCCACCCCAACAGGACTCCCACGATTAGCCTACCAAAGGATGGAATCTGAACTAAGATACCTAGCTCGTGTATACCGTACCAACTACAAGCATCTACAGCTTATCAGATCAGTACCAACAGAGCTCAAAGGACAACCATCTACCTGTCCTACACTCAAAAGGGTCAAAAATCGCATGATAGATTGACAACTAGACAACCCAAATATCTATTTAGAAAAATACCGCCAAATCCCCCCTTGGACAACACAATCACCTAGAATATGCATATTACATCTCACTACAACAAGAAAAATAATCCCGCCAACAGTGCTAGCCTATCATTTTTATAATCAGCAAAAATCACATCAACCATCTCGATTCATATTCACGGATGGATCCAAATCATTAAATGGAGTGGCGTGCGCAGTGGTTCTTCCCACCGCTGTACGAACAACCTGCTTACCACAATGCGCCTCGGTTCTATCTGCGGAACTCACAGGAATCTGGCGATTCACCAAGCCAGTCTAAATAACGAAAAGACCGCTATCTTTACGGACTCAAACAGTGCTTTGACAATGCTGCAAGCCAGAAATCAAAACCACGCGCTGGCCATAAAAATACAAGACCAACTAGCTTCGACCTGAACTAACATAACAATATGCTGTTGCCCTGCTCATGTGGACATTAAAGGAAATGAGAAGGTAGACAAGACAGCTAAAGCAGCAGCTACTAATTTAAGACAGCCGGCCAAGCCCACTTACTACAAAAACATTTTCAAGAGTAATAAAAAAGAAATGGGAAAACAGATGGGGAACACAAAGACATCAACATCTGTGCCAAATAAAACAGACGGTTGAGACATGGAAAACGTCCTATAGAAAGTCTAGAAAAGAAGTCGTTTTGGGACGCCTACGTATGGGCCATACAAACCTCACCCATAGTTACCGTTTCTTGAACTCCCGCCACCCCACTGCACGATATGCAATACCCAACGGACCATATCCCATATACTCCTAAGTTGCAGGAGAACCAACTATTTTGGAAACAATATAACTATTGAAAATGTTTTAGGTGACACTCTCCAATATATTAACAATCTGTTTAAGTACTTAAAAGAGACCAAACTATTTGACAAAAATTAATTATGAAATTCGCTTCTTGCAATTTTAAAAACCTTTTAATTCATGCACAATTTCATTACCACCACCCATTCATTTCAATACACTTCATCAATAACATCAACATTCACAACTCATGACTATTATTCCAGCTTTTAAATTTTAATCACTATAAAATACCGTGCCTGTTAGACCCATAAAAGTGTGAAAGGGTATAAAACGCTTTAAAAAATCTATGTTAACGACATAGATTATAACATGGTTGCCAAGATTTCAGAATTTGCCGATGATACTCAGCTTGGTATGAACGTAGCAAAGGAAGGAAATACTGCCCGCCTACAAGAAGATCTTCGGAAGATTGGGGAGTGGTCGAACACGTGGCAAATGCCTTTTAACATGAACAAATGCAAAGTGATGCATATTGGCCACCGAAATCCCTATTCACAGTATATCCTTAAGGGTACTGCTTTAGAATTCACTGATACTGAAAAGCACTTGGGTGTAACTATCACTTGTGACCTCAAGTTCTCGAAGCAGTGAATTGAGGCGGGAAGAAAGCCCAAAGGATGTTAGGCTACATAAGGCGACAGTTTGGATATCGCAACAAGGAGATTGTACTCTGTTTGTACAACTCTCTTGTCCGGCCGCACTTTCAGTATGCCATACAATTTTGGAGTCCTTCGTGTCGAAAGGACATTAAGAAATTGGAACGTGTGCAATCCAGGGCAAACAAACTGATTCCCTCTTTTACACAAAAGTTATGAGATAGGTTACGGGAATTAGATTTGTTCTTGTTGGACACCCGGAGGCTGCGTGGTCATCTTATCGAAGTGTTTAAATTGCTTAGAGACTTCGACAATGTAGACTAAGGAATATTTTACAGCTTAACGAGAACAGAAACAAATCACGGCTACAAACTTTAACTTACGCGTGACCACCGTGATCTGTGTGGGAAATATTTCACATATAGCATATGTGGTACATGGAACGCACTTCCAGTGTAAGTTATAAATGCAATTCTGTTGAGCAGTTCAAGTCGTCTCTAGACAGTCTTGAAAAGTAGCCGTTTGGGCGCATAATCGTTGTGTAAGTGTTCTTCGAGGGCGCCAATTGACACCTTCGAGGACTGCGCCTATCTAACTGTTACGCCAAAAGTACCCTCTTCGAATGGACCGTAAGGTCTACTAGGGTACTTATTTTCCTTATAGTTCCTAGTAGCTCTTTGATCTCTTATCTCTATTCTATCTCGCTTTCTCTACGCGATTTATGCCCATGAAGGCACTCCCAGATGGGCGCTGTAAAAAAAAAATTCTTGCTGTTTCTATATCTGTTTCTCTCTCTTGCTCTCTATTTCTCTGATTCTCTAACTCTTTTGCTCTCTCTCTTATTCTGGCTCTCTCTTTTTTTCTCTCTCTGTTTCTTTTCTCTCTCTATCTGCTTCTTTTCTTTGTTTCTCTATCTGTTTGTTACATTTTCTCTACTTGTTTATCTTCTTTCTTTATGCTTTGTTCTGTTTCTCTATATCACTGTTTCACTCTCTCTTTAATTCTCTCCTTGTTACACACACTCTCTCATTCTCTCCTTGTTACTCTCCTTCTCATCCTCTCTCTCTCTGATTATCTGTCTGTTACCATCTCCCTATGTCCCTGATTCCCTTTGTCTCCCTGTCAAAAAATCAGAGAACCAGTTCACTGGGGCTCTCGTGATGCTCAGTTGGGAGCTGCGGCACGATTGGGGACGTCCAGCCCAGGGTAGACCTTAGGGTTGGTGTGCTTGGTCAAAGGCTTTCTGTTGGTGAACGACAGAAAACCTCCTGGAAATAGGCGGATGTGATTAGTGCGAGATAAAATCACACACAAAAAAACCTTTTTTAATGCGTATGGTCCGAGTGTTTTTAAGATGGCGAAGAAGAATGGTCATCCGTTCCGCAAGTTAACATGCAAAATCTGCAAAGTTCATAGATGAAGTAAAGACTTCGGTGGCAGGAGTTGAAAGGAGCTCACAGATGCTGTTAGTGTCTGTGACTTCTGCAAACTAGAGAAGCACCTAGGAGGGAGCATCGCTCAACTGAGAGAGGAGAACTCCCTCCTCAAAACGGAGGTTTATCTCAAAAACTGAGAGGTGCAGATGATCAGGCGAGTGCGAAGGGGAGAAGGCTTCCGACGTCTAAGAGCAGGAGTTTTCTGCTGCAGGACTGGCTCAACGACTCAAAAGAAGAAAAGAAAGAAGGCAAAAAAGGAAAAGAAATTAGAAGGAGAAAAAGAGAAAATAGAAAGAGAAGAAAAGAAAGTGGAAACAGAGGACGAAAAAGTAGAAGCAGAGGAAGAGAAATGAGAAACAGAAGAAGATAAAAGAAAGGAAGAAAAGAAAAAAAAAGAAAAAAATGTAGAGAAAGACTAAGGAAACTGGTAAGTCGCTTTCTAAAGGAAAGATTTGGTCGTCTGCAGACAAATGTGAAAGGGTCACCCTTATTTGTGATTCTCAAGCACGGGGTCTGCAGCCCCTGCTAGCGGCTCGCCTTCGCACTAGTGTGAAGGTAAGCTGGCTGCCAAGATGGGGTAACCACCATATCAGAATAGAGGCGGAGATTTCTGAGAGCTCAGTCGTTGCTCTGATAGTACATAAGTGGCAACGACCTCTACCTGAGAGGAGGTAGGGTAGGCCCTACAGATAAAATCCTCCACACGGTCATGGGTGCCGTGGACGACTGTGGGCTGAAAATCCGCATGTTTGTTGTGGTCGGGATGCTCCCGAGGAGAGGTCCAACACGGACCGCTCCCTCGATGAACGTCGCTTTGAACCGGTGCCTGGTGATTTGTGTACGGCAGAAGGGGTCTTTTGTGGACCCGTACTGCACCTTTTATGGTAGGAATGATCTATACCAAAGGAATGGGGTACATCTTTCCTTTAAAGGAAAGGCCTTTCTGTCGAATATGATCCATAATGTCGTAGAGAGAACCCAAAGGAGTATCCGACCCAGAGTGAGGGCGGACGTACGCCAGTATGCCAGTGTCACTCCTGAAACGACCTACTCAGAGGTCGTAACGAGGGGTGCCTCCTCGCCAACTAATAAGCCGGGAAACGGTATAGCGTAGTAAGTCCTACATTCGGGGACTCTCTGAAAGTTCTTCTGTTTAATGCGAGTTCGATCATGAACAAGTTTCTTGAACTTCGTGGCCTCGTAGCGACGGAAGAACCTGAAATGGTAGCCATAACAGAGTCGTGGGTGAAAAACTCAAACCGAGATTTTAAACATAAATTCACGATTCTCGGTTACCAACTCTTCCAAAATGATGAGCCAGACAGAGAGGGTGGCGGTGTGATGGTGTATGTCAATGATTCATTTAACTCGACAAAATGTAACATCGTATCCCACTACGAGCTCCTAGGTGTAGGCCTAGAAATAGGTCCTGCCAAATACAGGAATCTGGTACTTTATAGTCCTCCTGCCAACTCGTAGAAAAGGACAGATATCTGTACCAACTGCTAGGAGAACTTGTCAAAGACAGTGTTTATCGTCATGGGAGATTTCAACACATAATTTGACTGAGAAACCCGAGAACCCTGTGGCGAGAACGCGCTACTCCTGGAGTTCGTGGACAACGAGTTCCTGAATCAATGGGTGAGAGAGCCAACGAGAGGAAACAATATTCTTGACTTGGTTTTCTCATCAGCAGCAAAAGAGCGTGCCTTCTGAAAGATCCGAAATTTCTCCGATCGGTAGACGAGAGCGACTCATGCGAGAAAACTCATCAACTCCTTTTTGTACTTATTGAGTGGTCGAAAGTTATTAGTGTTATAAAGTGTTTAACATGAGTGGGAAGAAAGGAGAAGCTGCTTTAATGTATACCTCTGCGATATTCCAGAAGAGCAAGTGATGCGTGGACCTACCGAAGGGGTGTTTTTCGAAATGCCACCTTGGCAGTATCTGCACCGATTGCATCCTGAAAGGTGAAGTTGAAGAATCAAGGCTAATTGTAAGGAACTGAACGATCTCTAGAGAACATAAGAGGAGAAATCGAAGGAACTCGAGGGAAAATTACAGAGCTTGAAATCGGAGAACGCTCGTCAGATTCGCCGTCTCGAGGACAGATTCAGAGAGGTGGCGTCAAGATTGGAGACTCAGGAAGAAGAAAAAGAAGAGAAGAAAGAAGGGATAAAAATACACCTCCTCCGATTTTAGAGGTTTGCTGCTCTCGAATCTGGTCGCAAGGCAGCAATCGTGTGTTGGGGACTCTAAAGTGAGAGACTTGACGAGTTGGCCAAACGAGAGCCGAATCGGACCCAAAATCTCAAGGAGTAAGTAGACAATCTACGGCTTAAATGGCATGACACACTGATAGTCGTACTAGCCAGTGGAAATGACCTGTTTCTATATGGAGGACTTGCATGCTTCACTGAGCTGATCATTGAGGACAACGAGGCTTTAGCAATCGCAGTATAGGAGAAACTAACCAGAGCATTCTTCGTTTGGATCATGCCGAGACGCTCCTAAGCTGCTGTGGCCAACCAAAACGCTTTGAACATCAACTGGAGCCTTGGCCAGATCCAGTCATACATGGGCGTAGGTTTCGTCAAGCTGTGCGATGAGTTCTACGGCCGGTCCGGGATGTTCGGCAACGACTGTACCACCCTATCTGTTCGTCTAAGAGGAGTGCTACATGAGCTTATCCGCCACAGTTTGTACTGGTTGGAGAGGTTCGGTAGATAAAGTAGGTCGACCAGATGTCAGTTTGCAGATTCTTCCGAAGTAGCACCCTCGGCAGCCGAGGTCGTACAACTTGAAGACTACTCCTCCCTCCATACAAGAGAGGGTGCGGAAATGGGTGATGGCCAGCTTCTGAATCCACCTTAGGAAGAGAGGACACACGATGATCCGTCGTGAAACGGACAAGTGAAGTTGGAAGTATGGCTAGCAAATGCCCCCAAAGAGTGTTTCTCTTAAATGCCAGCTCGATAAGGAACAAGTTCTGTGGCCATCACGGAGTCATGAATCAGTGCAGACACCAGGGACTTCATCAATGAGTTGGGAGTACCCGGTTACGTGACTTTCCATAACGATCTCGCTGACAGGGAAGGCGGCGGAGTTCTTGTGTATGTACAGGACCATCTCTGTCCCATTCAGTGCAGACCTGTTCCGGGGCATGAGGTGGTTGGAGTGGAAATTAAGGTCGACGATAACATGTACAGGGTTATAGTGGCATACCGGGCCTCCCCCTAGAACAGTGGAGGTGGATAAGGACCTGTAACAAAAACTGCCCGATCTCTTGCACGTTCCTTCGTCGCTGTTGATAGGGGACTTCAATTGCAGAGTCGCCTCGAGTGAACAAACAGGCGACGAAGAGGCGACTCGGCTTGTGGAATATGTTGAGAGTATTTTTTGACTCAGTGGGTCCGCAAGCCTACACGGGAAAGTAACGTTTTGGATCTAGTATTTACATACGAAGATGACCTTATCTCTGACGTATCACTGGATGAGTGCCTGGGTGATAGTGACCACAATATGATCTGCTTCGGTGTACGTGCTCCCTTTAAGTAAGTTACGAATAAACATTGCACGTCAGTTTGATCTCAAAAGTGTAGACTTTACTGAAATTCAGATGACAGTTGCCTAGACAAAACCATCTAACGAGTGCGGGGCAAACTCCAAATGGGACTACTTCAAGAATCGTTTTATGGAGCGTCAGGCTAAATTAGTCTCCACGAAGACTGTCAGACTAGCAACCATTTAGTCTAGCTGGTTTAGGTAAGAAATCTCCACAGCTATTAAAGGTAGAAAGGCAGCGCACAGGGTCCCCAACTGCAGAAAACTTTGCCAGCAGGTTCGGTCAATTGAATATGTACAAATCCCCTGACCGTGACGGCTTCATGCCAAGAGTTCTGCGTGACGTGAAAGATCAGGTGGCACCCATCTTTCTGACATCTTCAACGCGTCACTCGATAGTGGTGAAATCCCTACGGAATGGAAAAAGGCCAGAGTCACCCTCATCCACAAAATAGGATACATGGCACCGCTGGAAACTACCTTCCGATGACTCACTTCAATAGTGGGCGAAGTACTTGGAGGCATCATAGCGGATATAATAACGGATCACTTAGAGTCACATAACCTGTTAATGGACACCCAGCACGATGTCTCACGAACTCGCTCGAATTCTTTCACGGAATTATGAAAGAGTTTGACAGAAGTAGAGCAGTCAATATACTTTATTTAGATTTCCAAACGGCTTTCGATAAGTCCCGCAGCATCGACTGATAGAGAGGAAATGTCGAAAACTGGTAAGAAAGCTGGTTGTCGGACAGGTTACAGAGGGTTACTATCGGTAGTGCCAGTAACGAGCGAAAGCCCTCAGGACTCCGTGTTTGGCCCTTTGTAATTCATCATTTACACCAACGATATAGATGAAGAACTTGTGAGCCGACGACACAAAATTTGGAGCGAACATAGCGACGCCCGTAAACATTGAGGGGTTAAAGGAGAGCCTACGGATGATCGGCGAGTAATCTGACAAGTTGAAGATGCCTTTTAACTGGAAAAAAGAGCAAAGTGATCCACATCGGGTATGCAAATACTCGGTCAGACTACGAGCTACAAGGTATGCTTCTCGAGTCAACTCATATCGAGAAGGACTTAGGTATGCTGATAAGTAGCTATCTCAAATTATCGAAGCAGTGCTTAAATGTAGAGAAGACGGCTCAGCACCTGCTGGGTTACATCAGAAGGCAATTGAGCGTTCGTAACAAAGAGGTTCTTCTGCCCTTGTACAAATCACTGCTGCAACCTCACTCGGAGCACGCGGTTCAGTTTTGGACTCCCCACTATCAAAATATTATGAATAGTTTGGAAAAGGTGCAAGCCAGGGCCACGAAAATGATCCCATCCCTAAAGAACAAGACATACTCGGAAAGACTGCAAGAGATCGGTCCCCTTTCGCTCGAGACTCGAAGAGTGCGTGGTCGTCTCATAGAGACTTTCTCAATTTTGAAGGGCTTTGAAAATGTCGACTGCACGAAGTACTTTAGCCTTAACCAGAATGCGACTCGAAATCACGGGTGTAAGTTGAAGTTGCTGGGATTTAATACACTTCTTGTGGGTAAGTCTTTCATGTACGACATTTGCGAAACATGAAATAGACTTCTAGCGGTAGTTAGAACAGTTTAAGTGTAGAGTTCACAACATATACTTTAGAACATAATGTTGTGGTCATAGCAATTTTTAGTGCGTGCCAGTAGGGATAGTTGAAATTAGATCAGCGTAGGTTAGCTAAGTTTCATCTTCTTCAAAGAGCCTACTCGGCATGGGTGCAAGGCCTTAAGATAATTCTTCCCTTTGTAACTCCCTGTAGCTCTCTTATTCTGTGTCTTTCTCTCTCCCTATGTTTTTCTTAATCGCTATTTCTCTATATCCATGTTTCTCTCTATCTCTACTTGTCTCATTTTCTCTGTGTCTTGCTATATATTTCCCTAATTTCTTTTTTCTTGTCTTGTTTCATTCGATTTTTTTCTATTTCTCTCACTATGTGTCTCTATCTCAGTGATCGCTTTCTATAACAAACTCTTTCTTTCTCTCTTTCTCCCCATATATCTCTCTTTCTGTCTCTCTCCTTTTCTCTCAATTGATAATTCTTCTTTACTCTCTGTTTGTCTCCCTCTTTCTTCCTCTCTCTCTCTCTCTCTCTCTCTCTCTCTCTCTCTCTCTCTCTCTCTCTCTCTCTCTCTCTATATATATATATATATATATATATATATATATATATATATATATATATATATATATATATATATACTATATAATATATATATATATATATATATATATATATATATATATATATATATATATATATATATATATATCCCTCTCTCTCCCTCTATCATTTTCTCTCTGTTACTCACTCTCTCTCATTCTTATTCTCTTTCTCTCTCTCCCTACACCCCTATGGATACATCCATGCCCGCGTTGGTCGTTGCTTCTTAGTAAATACTGATACTAGACTTTGTAAATTGCAGCAAAAAATAAATATATTCTTACAAACTCCTAAAAAACATTGATTGATTAACATGACTTAAATTTACGAAGAGCAACGCCTTCTTTTTATCTTTCACATACGGGATTTACATGGATTCCTTAGGAAAAATTGTTAAATGCGGTAATAGAGCTAACACTACTTAATATAACTAAAAGTCTAGGAGTAATAATGTAGACTCCTTTTTTTTATTCTATATGTACGCCTCTATTATTAATAATAAGTTTGATAACTATTGAAGTAGCCAATAAATTGACATAGGACATTGTTTTCCTGCCTAGTTTCTTTTAGATATTACTTAATAGTTTGAGTTTGGCGCTCCTATGTGGCATCAAACCAAGTGGACTAAAGAAGGACGGATTTAAATTTTATTTGGATAGTTTGAAAACTTTGCTGAAATTCGATAAAAGTTACCAAGTTATTTAATAAGGATACACAAGATAAAAAGTTCTTAGCATTATCAGAATTCACCGTTTGAGAAATTGAAAACCTAAATGTAAGTTTAAAAAAAAGCAAGTGCGAATTCCTCATGCTCATATTCTTTATTAATTTAATTAACGTTAAACTGCTATTCAAAAATCTAAAGACGCATTTTATTTTTCTCCTATGGACTCATTAACCCCAAATGTCTTGTAAAGTCAACAATAGTAAAATTGCAAGGCTTCAAAAAATTTATTCTATTTACAGGAAGGCTCAGAGTAGACTAAAAGTTTTTATATTTCATGAAAATCTTATAATTTTTAAGGATATAACAGAAAACTTATATAAATTTTTTAATCCAAATTCCACTTTGCCTAATTAATATTTTGTTAGAATTGACTACTAGAGCTTTGCAGCGTTTAATGGTATTTCAAACTATTAGTTTAGTTCAATAACTATTCATACTAGCAAAAATTGATTTTATACTATTATAGACAAGGGAGAATTTCTTTTCCATGATGCCTATAGATCTTACTAATCTTCGATTACCTAAAAATAAATTTAGTTTAGCAGAAAATGAAGGTACAGTTGTAGAGTTAAGAGAAAGATGTTTTCCTAATAAAATTTGCTCTTTAGAGAACTCCTATTTGATTTGTAACATAACTTAGTTAAAGGCCAATAGCTTAATTAGATTGGTCTATATTTTCTTTTTAAATCTCTTGATTGTCTCAATCATCTCCTAGAATTATAAAAGTCTAGATTATATAATTTGAAAATTTGTGATTTTCAATTAAAGGAGTAATATAAGGAGGTGGATTTAACTCTACCACCATTATATTGGGTCTTCGTTCTTGGAACTTAGAGGGAAGGGAAGCTAAGTTACCATTAGTCCTAAGGGCTTTAGGTAGTTTAAGGTTTTACCTATTTGTACAATTCATTCTTTTTCGTCGTCAGCTTATTAGCCCGTCTTTATACGGGGTCGCTGTTTTTGATGATCCGCTTCCACCTGTTTCTGTCTCCTGCCATGTTGGTCCCCAGTCTCTTCTCCCTCTTTTCAGCTTGAATGCAGTCTTTCCATCTAATCTTGGGTCTTCCTCTCCTCCCCCTTTCCTGTACTTCCATCTCCAAAGCTCTTCTCTCGTCACGCTCCCCATCCCTCCTCATTATGTGTCCATACTTTCTAAGTCTTGTTTCCTGTGTCTTCTTCGAAATCTCCACGACCTTTGTTGTTCCTCTGTTGTTCCACACATCCATCGCAGCATCCTAATTTCTGCTAGTTCCATCCTCTTCTCATTACTCTTCTTTACAGATAATGCCTCTCATTCATAAATTATAGTTGGTCTTACAACTGTTTTGTATACTTTTCTCTTTAATTTTAATGGCATTTTCCTGTCACACAGAACCCCTGACACCTTCCTCTAACTCTTCTATCCCGCTTGGATCCTTCTGTTTACTTCCTTAGCTTCATTTCTATCAGCTGATATGGTAGATCCCAAATACTTGAAGGCATCCACGCTCGTTATTTCCATACTGTCTAACCTAATGCTTTCACTTCTGTTCTGCTCTTCTTCTGTACACTTCATATATTCTGTCTTTGTTCTACTAATCTTCATCCCTCTGTTTTCTAGTACTAATCTCCACTGTTCCAGCACTTGCTCTACCTCTTCTTTAGTCTCACAGACTAAGGCCACATCATCTGCATAAATCATGTCCCAGGGTATCTCCAATCGCATGTTCTCAGTCAACACATCAAAAACAATGTTAAAGAGGAAGGGACTTAACGCAGAGCCCTGATTTAGCCCAACCTCCACTTCAAAACTGACACTTCTGTACATTTCATTCACCAATCATACATATTTGTTTGGTACTTTTCTTTTTCTTAAACATCTCCATAGTTCTTGTCTTGGTATTCTGTCATACGCCTTCTCCAGATCTATAAAAACCATATGTAGTTCCTTATGTTTTCCCTTGTATTTTTCCACCATTTGCCTCCAAAAAAACACTGAGCTTGTTGTTATTCTTCCAGGCATGAAGCTAAATTGACTGTTGGGCACCTCCACCTCAAGTCGTAATCTTTCGTCCAAAATCCTTTCCTAGACTTTCATTGTGTGAGATAGCAGTTTAATCCCACGATAATTTTCGCACTCTTGTACATCCCCCTTCCCTTTGAAGATTGGTACCAACAGACTTTCCCTCCATTCGTCGGGAGTCTCTTCCTGTTCCTCTATCATGCACATCATCTTCCACTACAAGTCTACTCCTGCATCCTCTAGGGCCCTCCACGTCTTCACCGGGATCTCATCTGGTCCAGCTGCTTTGTTGTTCCAGATGAGATCCTGGTGGATGCATGGAGGGCCCTGGAGGATGAAGGAGTGGAATTATTGTACAATTTGTACAATTCATTAAATTTGATATATATCATGTGACATTATCGGTAATACTATCATTTGAAGGAAAATAAAAATAGTCATATATTTTTGTACGGTACGATTCGAAAAGATTTATCTCTTTTAATTTGTTATTAACAAATTTGTTTCTTTTCACAGTCTGTTTAAAAATTAAGAGAAGGCTACTTGGCTTTCTGGACTAAGGTTATCTAATTAATTTGAACTTTTCAAACTCATGCTTATTTTAATACTACATGAGACCTGAAGTGGAAATAAGAAACTAATTGCTCTAATGAAGGAAAAGCTTCTTGCGTTAAGGAAACAATTTCAGCTTTTCAATAATTTTGGCTTCAATATCCCTTAATTATATATATAAAATCTATAGGCTTCTTTTGAATTATCTGCCAAAATGACCATATTAGTCATTTTATCCAAAGATTAACTTGTCTGTTGGCGCCCAAAATAATTAAATTGTTATTCGAAACAAATCTTTACGACTTACCTAGTTATAGAGAAACAAAATCATAATCTCAACCCTCTTTTAAAGAGCAAAATTTCTTGAGAATTAACTTTCCCATTATGATAATAAGAATGAGGTTAATTGGACAAGGAATTGAGGATTAGCTTGATAAAATCTCCTTCTTGGTTTTTGCCAAGCAATTCAATTTAAGAAATTTTAAATGAATTCAGCACTTTTCCTAATCAAACCATAAACCAAAGCCTTGAATTCAGAGCTTCATTTCTGAGTTTAGATGGAAAATTACACTCCAGAAAGAGAGATTTCATACAGCGCTCTCAGATGGAAACCGATTCGAAGAAGTTTTGTAAAACAGCTTTTAATTTTTTTAACAACTTTATTTCATTATTGTATGTTTAAAAGAAATTACCAATATAAAATTTGGAAGAAATATCTTTTTATATAAGGCGTGGAATTTTATAGTAAAATAGAAAATAAAAAGACTGGACACAAATCCAAATTAAAGCGATATGGTTTTTATTTCTCATCTTTATACAAAAAATAAGAAAATCTATTCCTATTAGAATTTTTTTTAGGCTAAAATATAAAAGTATTCATTAAAGAATGCCCTGATTATCTATTAATAATTTGAATTACTTCATTATACGAGTAACTACTTTCTAATTTCTTTTTTCTATAATTGAAAATCTTTTTTGCAACTATTTTAGGAATTACATAATTGGGTGAGATTTTTCTAAATTGTCACTAGCTAAGGCTTACATAACGAGTGACTATCTTTCAACTGACAATTTTCAAATACTTTCATTGATCTTCGTTATAAGATAATTTTTTTTTATTAGATATAACAATTGATTCCAAGGAGATAAAATTTTTTTAAAACATATTCCACAATAAATGTAAGAAAACTATTTTTAAGAGAAAATAGTAAGAAGGCTCAGAGTCAACATTAAAATTAACAAATTGTTGATGGTTGAGATAGGCAATCTAGTTTTATTAACCTCCTTAAAAATTTATCTCATGATTAATCTGAAGAAGTAGGTAGTGCTTAATAGTATATTGGTATTTTTCATATTAGAAATAAGGTTAATTAAACATTCTCCATTCAAAATCAATTCAAAAAATAGGAATTAAAATAAATGTACTTCAATTTTTTTATCTTTAGGAATGCCAACTCAGCCTGACATAAAAACCATTTTTGTATTTTTGACCAAGATTAAGGAGGAAATATCTTTATTGATAGGCTTTCCATAAATTCCAGTCTTTTATGCTCTCAAAATGAATGCTAAATCAGGGCACAGAATGGCACTTGATAAACCCCATTTCCAGAATAGGACAACAATTGGGTTATAAATATGAGAATTAGACCTTAGTCATTACCTTTTTTCGTTTTACGAGATTGAGAGTACAAAGCAGACCAGGGCACAATGGAGTAACAGGGACTTCAGCATGACAATTGTTACAAAAAAATTAAAGTTTTCCTATGCAATCTCTCCAGTTATTTTAATTATGACTTTCACTCAAACACCTACCAAGTTTTAATTTATCTGTTCTTTTGACATGACTTACTTAATTAATAAATATGCACTTTGCAGTGGGTGAATGATTTGTGAGAAAGCAAAGCCTGCAACCTTTAATTGTCTTCCAAAAGCAGTCTTACTATTTCGTGGCTGAGTTACTAGAATATACCTCATTATGCTTTTCTTTACCCTTATTTACACAATTATGAAATTTGCTATCTGTTTAAGTTCTTACCTTTCCTTAGGCCTATTATTTACTTTAAACATTTTATATATATATCTCCTGAGTAGTCGTCAATATATTTGAAAAAGACAATTACCATTGATAGTTAAGTGATCGAAGACTTTATAAAGATAAATTTACCCTCAAACACATCTAGGCTAATGAAAACAAAATCTTGAGAGACATCATCAGAAGCTACAAGCTTATTAAATGTTTTTTTTTAATTAATTGTTTTAACAATTTTGATTCTAATTAAAAATTTGGGAGTAAAGTTTGTAAAGGCCACATATTTATAGGTAAACGGGGTGATCTAATTTATTGCTAAGAAGGCTAAGGCGGAGGTACTGTAGAATTTAATCTGACCTCAAATGTCCGTTTTGCTAGCCACTTGTCGGCTGGCTAACCGTCAGCGGATAGAGTACTTGGCAGAAGTTGGGAATCTGAGAAAAATAGCGGTTTTGTAGGCATTTAATCTCGGCATGGGACTACCTCAGTTCAGGCAAGTGAAATTGTTGAGTTTTGGACTCGTTTATGTGCTCACTTCCTTATGACTTGCTACCAGTGTTAATAAACTCAGTGATTCTTGTATTTCTCCTTCTCTGTCAGAGTGTGGAACTCTGTGGGCAGATAGACCGTGGATTGAGGTACTGTCTGAATCTTGGCGGTTGAATTAATTATGACACTAATAATACTGATCCTCTTTGTATGTTTTGCAAGCCGAGATATTTATTCCTAACTCAAATTTAGGGGCGTAGCTTCGCTTTTCCAATCCGAACACGAGCGGAGCTTATCTCATCAGAGGGCATGTGCAGGTTCAGTGTAGGAACATGTGGACCAAGAGAGTATTTGATTTGGAAAGCTGACCGGGAATTATCATGCCAACCACAGTAACAAGATTAATTTTATCTTTCACGGGTTCACGTCAAGGTAGTGAAGTTCCATGTATGCACAGATGTTTGCACTGTCTTTGTTCATTCTGCGGCCAGACAGTCAGCTCGCACCCGTTTCATAATTTTTGTATGCTTGTATATTTGCGTTGGAACACAACGATTTCACTCGCATTATTACAAAATATTCTACTTTGCAATGATCCATAGATTATTAAATTGAGATTTAACATTATCTACCGGTAGTTGCTTTGTTTTTCATTAATTATTTGTTACAAGATGGCATAATATTTCAATGTTCGATTTGTGTGCCTAATCTCAAGATTTCATAGGGCCATTGTGGTGCTCAATTTGTGAGATTCCTTGTTGGTTCATCTTCATCTTGTAATTGAGAGCTACAAAGTAAACACGCTCACTGTCTTTATCTAAAATGTCTATGGTTAGAATTTTTCTTATTTGCCTTGAGTCAGTGGCCTGCAGCTCGCGTGAATGGAAGGTTTTCTCGGAGTTTGATGAAAAGAAATGGCAATAGCAGTATGGCGATGAATAGCAGTCGAGCAACAATACTTCAAGTCCTCAAGTCAAGTCAAGATTAGAATACAAAGAAAAGTAGATGGATTGCTGTAGTCAAGTTACAGCAGAAAACAGTCAGAGAGGAAAGTTTGGAAAAAACTTAAGAGGGAAAAGTAAGAAGGAGATAGGCCGGTGGCTATACATCGGTGTGACGTTTATGTCGTTTTGTTTTTGGAAGGTGTCTTTTACTGGAGTGTTTGACTGGCGGGGATGGTGGGTCGGCAAGGCAGGGAGATCTGGCTAATCAGCGAAGTTACTGGTACGCTTAGGCACAAGTGAAATGCAGGCATGGATTATGGAATCGTCATGTGATGCTGCTACTTAGGTTTACATATTTAGGTTTTGCGTTCTTAAGAGCTGTAAGGTAATTGCGTGCCCAAATAGCGTATTGAATATTATGTATTTGGTTTTATATGGGGTCTCAATCGAGTTTTCCTAGTTGACGTGTTAAACGTTCGAAGTTATTATAGTATGTTTGTTTGAGTCGTGTAGTGTAGATATTCTCGGGTGCAGCTAAAAGCAGCAGGAGCGATTTAGATTAGAGTTCCGAATACGTTGTGCGCTCCTCTTCCATGTGCAACCTGTGATCGTTACTGTGTGTCGTGGTATTTCATTACATTATGTTAATACCATATTATATCTATGGGGGAGGGACCAATAACTTAAAGGCGAACCGGCAAGGGACGGAACGCCACGAGTTTCGACGCGCGGAACAGCGAGCAAAGAGTGCTATGAGGTCAGGTAAAATTTGGGAAATGGCAAAGCTCAAGGTTATTTAAAGAGGCATGTACAAAAATATAATTTTATTTACATAAAATAAGAGAATTAATTGGCAAAATTAAATCGGTAAGCAAGGGGAGAATTGCAGAGCTATGCATCAGACTCTGAAGTTATAAATTAATGCGTTACAGAAGGAGACTATTCAAATGGGGAGGATTAACTCAAATGGATTGCTGAAAGGGGATAAAGGTTGACTTACAGAGGATTCCAAGTGAGATGTCAGGGTAAGGTTTCACGGATGTCTTCTGCAGGCAATAAACGTGAGGGCGAGGGCGCTCGGAGCTTCTGTGCGGGAAGTTGACGTGATAACGGTTCTCCAAAGGAGGGAGGGGGTAACTTCCGGTCCAGGGGAGAGTATTTGGGCCACCCAAAAACGAGGAGAGAACGAGAAGATCTTCAACAGGAGTTGATGAGTGGAGTCGGAAAAATCGCTCGGTGGCGATCGTCAAATGGAATTACCACACTGGCTGGGTTAATTCCAAGACACAAAAGTTCAGCCGTCACTTTGCTTTGTTGTTAGCACCTGACTTGGAACTAGGGAAAACTTCTTGGGTCCAGGCGAAACTCCTCAACTCTGTGTCTCCCACATGGAAGACGAGCCCTATATATATCCGAGGCTTCCCCCCGCGGAGGTGGGGGAAACAGCACTACTCTCGAATGGCCTTGAATCTTCACGTCTAGGCGACTCTAACCCGCGAAAAGGTGGTCCGAGGTGGACGTGGTTCGAGGCTACTGCCTGTGGATGGGTGAGGGGGAGGCTTACCAATTTGAGCCTAACCAAATTCTAGTACCTTCTCCAGCGCATGGACGTCACTTTTGTGCTGGAAAAGAAATTTCACGTGGAATTCTCCCACACTGTGCTAGGCACTTATGTAATTTATGGTCTGGCGAGTATCTTGTGTAGGTGTAACTGCATTTTTTTCCTGCTGGGAGAAAATCTCCTCAGCATTTTTTTTGTGTTTTTGGCTTTGGACTGTAGGTTATTTTGGTGTGTGTGTGTGCAGGAATGTGTAAGTATTTATCGAATTTTGTCCCTGAATTTTTGTTGCTGGTTTATATGTATGAGTCTTAGAGAGCGTGGTATTGTGGGTTAGGGTGTGTTCGTATATTTTTATGTTTTGAATGTAGTTTTCGGACGCACCGTATAGTGTCACCTGTAGCTACTACCGACTAGTGGTTATAAGCAACATCTCTTCGTATTCTCTTATGCTTTTGAATAGGTATTGTGGCCGGTGCGCGATAGTTTCAAGACGCTAGTAAGAAACGAGGAATCTCTTGTCGTCCGCATATGCTACTATCTGCGTGTGCAGTTTTCTTGTTGGCGTGTGGTGTCATTAGTGTAGGTGATGAAGAGTTTTAAGTGCTGCCCGCTTGTTGTCATGGAGTACGCAAGCGTGTGGTGTGAATAGTCTTTAAGTTGTGTTGTTTTCTCCTATGGAGCAGAGAAACAGCCCTGTGTTGTTGGAAAGTTTCCAACGAAGCCCCTCATGCCATACTTTATTAGAGGCCTTCTCAATGTCCTTAGTGTAAGAGAGTATTTTTTGTCATCCTTGTCGTACTTTCTATATGATGTCGGAAACGATGGTAAGCACTGAGCCTGGTGAGGGGCCCCTACTGAAGCCGTTTGACAGGGAAGAGAACCAGTCCTCCTCCTCCAGGAAATTCCAGAGGCGGTTGTTCACCATACGTTCTAGTATTTTGCCTAAGTGCTCTAACAGAGAAATAGGGCTTAATTGTTTGTTTGAAGGAGTCTTTATGTTATTTGTGGAAGAGAATATTGTCTGAAACCTTGAATACTTTCAGGAAATATCAAAGGCTAGAGAGGCATTATAGAGGTTTGTTATTGTTGGATGGATGATTTATGGCAGATGTTGTATGATTGTGGTTGAGAGGCCTCAGAGGCCAATGTCTCGTTTTAGTGTGTTTCTTATGTAGCGTTTTTTTATCTTCGATGGTGATTGGAGTAGGTAATGTAGTCATGTTATCAAACGCCTCCAGCTCATTGACATGGAAACGGCACCATTCCTGGACTTCCTAAAATGCTCTTATGAGTGTGCCTTGGGTCGACAATGCGTGTACTTTATCCCATTGGGACCTGAATGCTTTGATGATGTTATTCGTGTTCGTGAGTATGCAATTATCGACTTTAGCTTTATAGGCTTGGGAAGGGGAGCGTATATTAGGTCCCCCTTGAAGAAAGTGGAAGATTGTAGTTTAGTCTCGCCAGGAATTAGACATCTACGTATACTTTTAGCCTAGGTGGTCTGTAGTGTGTGGCAATTAGGATTGGGCCAGTGTCTGTGTCTATTTTGCGGGCTAAGAAAGAGTCGTCTTGCGTGTGTATGGAAATAACACAAATATAACAGAAATAACATAAATATAACATTTGGATAGAGAAACACCATCCCTAAGTCTTTGATCTAACTGCGTCCCACCGACCAGGACAGAGGTGTATATTTAATCATTTGTAGAGATTGTGAAAAATCCTATATTGGAGAGTCGGGGCACTTTAGTAAGAGGATAAAATAACATCGCGCAGAGATCAAGAGAGGCTCACTTTTTTCCAGTGTCTTCGCTCATATGCAAAATTATGACCATAGAGTCGAATTCAACCAAACCAAAATTATTTATAAATCGAACAATTATATTGAGAGGAGGATTGTTGAATCAATCATTATTAGCAAGGAAGATAACATTAATATTTCTGAAGGACAATATAAATTTAACAAATATATCTCGAATCATGTTGCTTACCCAATCCATTTTATAAACCGCCCGGCTCCGTCGTTCGTCAGGATTAAAAGTTGCCTCCCGAACTACAGATATATTTATGTTTCATTTTATTTCCAATGATTTCATTTTGTTTAGTCTGATTTTTTGCTTTTATATACTGGAATCGCATGCCTTACATTTCACTATACAGTTGATATTGGCGAAAGCCGAAACTAGTTCTGTTCGTAAATAAATCGGATTCAAATATTGTGGTTTGTGTTGCACTATATATATATATATATATATATATATATATATATATATATATATATATATATATATATATATATATATGCGGTAGCGGCCATGATGATTCGGACAATAAGGTTCCATCGCAAAACTGACAGTAGCTTCTAACCAATAACGGTAAGTATTGCATGAAAAATTGATAAATTACAAATATAGAATTTGTTGTACATGTATATTGTATATGCTAGGATGGATGAAACTGCAAGATACGTGTAAAAGAGCATTTTTAATTGAAAAATGATGATCAAAATTATCCAAACAAATAAGACAACAGGCGTAGATATAAAGGTACAATCATATCATTTACTCAACAAATAATTTTCGGTTGTTACACTATTTAGTACTTGGTATGAAGACCTTTAACATCAATTACACAATGGCATCTTTTGCCGCATGAATACATCAACCGAAGGCATTTTGGTGGTTTCTCTTTTCTTCTTGCAATAATTAACAAACCTCTTTGCCGTGTTGCAAGGGGCATTATCCTGCATTAGAAGGCAATTTGGTTAGAGGCGGGCTTTTATACTTAGCACAGCATTTTATTACAGAAGTTCGTTATACACTTTAGCATTCACTCTGCACTGCAAGCAAGCAAGTAGGCCAGTACCTTCCACCGAATTTATGCCCCACACCATAACACTTCCTCCACCAAACTTGATGCTGCTCTTCACGTAGTTTACGGATAATCTTTAGCCAGGATTTACAAAGACTTGTCATCTGAAAGTGCTTAGTGGTGAAGGATAATCTAGCTTTCTTATTCATAGCTTGACTGCTGGTGTGTGAGATGTTAAAGATCTCTCCGTCAGGAGGAGTGATAGTGTCTTCCTAGAGTAACTAACGCCAATAGTTTCATTTATTTCTAGGTATATATGGGCTGCTCTCTTATATTGGTCATTTTTGAGATACAGTCGATTGCTTGGCCATCTCTCTTTTAGGCTTTTTTGGTCCTACCAGTATAAATTCTACTGATACATTAGCCTGTGGGCATCGGACGACTCTAACTTAAGAATTGGTAAATAACAAAACAAACATCATATTCCGGAAGAGTGATCGACGACAATGTGCATTGCTGAATCCGTAACAATTGGAAGCAAAGCCCCCAAATAATCAGCCATCTACAGCCAGCAACAGCTTGTCCACCATAGGCTCTCTTAATATCAACCACATTGCATCAGACCCCGCTTTCCGTATACCATACTTCCCATACCGATCAGTTAAGTTTTATAATAATATAAGAAAAATGGTTTGAAAGATTGATATTTTAGTCAGAGAAAAAGTATCTGAAATTTTATTTGACAGTATTTCCTTAGCAATATGTGTAAGGAAATATTTCTGTCAAATAAAATTTCAAATTGCCTTTGTCAACAAAATAAATATAAAATTTTTCTTTACAATAAAGGATCCGGTTCCAAAGATTCTTCGGAGTTCGTTTATATACTTATTTAAATGTCCTGGTTCTTCCCAAGGCAAATATATCGGAAGCTCCGCGAGAACTCTAAAGGCAAGATTCTCTTCCCATATGAGTGTAAGTAGTACAACCGGCAAGATACTTGAAACCAAAGAAAATTCATCGATAAGAGATCACGTAATAAAGTGTAAAAGTGATATCTCCTTAGAGGATTTTGAAATTCTAAATTCGCACAAATGTCCCTTTACCCTTCGAATCCCAGAAACACTATATATAAAACAGCTCTCCCCGAACTAAAATAGTGATCTCTTGTCGGTTCCCTTCCTTGTTACCTGAATTCTTTTGGACATGGGTTACGGGGCGCGGTTTGGTGTTTTTGGGTCGGCCTGGAACACGTAACCCGTTCGTTGGCAAGGTTTATGATTTTTTATATTAGGTTTTTGCCAGTTTTGCTTTAATTATTCGTTTAAAATTAATTTTAAAACAGTTTTATATAATTATTAGATTCATAAATTAAAGCGCCCCTAACCTAATAGATTTTAGCAATTATACACTCGCTAACTAATTTAAATATTTTAAAATCCTTCCTCTGTCTCTTTATTGTAAATTTGGGCCCCATAGCTAAATATCCCTTCAACTTATAGGTTGTTAGGTGATTATTGCGCCAATACACTAGATAGCTCAGGTCACAATAAACCCCAAAACCAATATTTTTGTTATACAGGGAGAATGAAGTTAATTGCTAACGGGAAGTCTGAATTTGCAGACGAAATTTCCTTAGGCCTAAATCGGTAACGTCGTGGGAATACGTGTATTTAAACAAAGAGATACGAAAAATATATATTATGGAATGAACAGTTATGATTAAATAGTGAAATTATACAATTTATGATTGGATTGAATTTTACGCGGGTGGATTAACTTTGCATGAGTTAATGAGAATTAGAGTACACATATGATTATTGATAATTAGATTGACAATTATTAATTAGATTATACTTGAATGTTAAATGAGTAAATATTATAAATGTATGATAAATATTTATATGGATTGGTAAATAGATTATATGAGCTAATAGATTATATAGTTAAATGGATTGGGTCAATATTAAATAGATGGGGTAAATATAGATTAGATTGGGTAAATAGCTTACAAAATGAATTCTCGTTAAATGGTATGCTAAATAGATTATATTGGATAAATAGAATGTTAAATGGTAGTAATTATTAATTGGATAAATAGATTGATAATTTATAAAAGGTAATTGGTACATAAATTGCTTGGTAATTAGTAAATAGATTATTGGTGTAATAAAAAGATTATATGTAAAAATAGATTATATGAATTAAATTGGATACATAAATAGATTAAATAAATAGATAATGTAAAAATAAAATATAAATAGATTACAACTGAGTTGGAAGGGTCTGATTTCGATAAGCCGAGCAAAGTGAATGAATGAGAATGTGATTTTATTTAAAGACATTCGAGAAATCGGGCGTACCAATCACACGATTTAAGTTATGGTTACCAACCCTTGTTGAAACTATATATATATATATATATATATATATATATATACTGTTATGATTAAATATTTCCACTTGTAGGGGTATAGACTGCTACAATACTACCCCACCGAGGGAAAAGCTCGCACAACATAAAATCTTAGTCTAAATAGCAGTGAGGCCTCCTTACAACGCGTCCAGAACGGCTTATAGTGCAAATTGGCTGACTCAGATTGCGGGTCAGGTGGCGATTAGAAGTGACACTTGATTGATACGGGAGATTGTCGCGAGCGAGGACCGGAGTGTCGGGTGACGATTGTTCTGAACCTGCCGAAAAGGCGACAGTCGGGAGTTGCGCATTAGTCGCTTGGTGTTCTCCACCTGCTGTCGAGTGGTCCTGCAACAAAAGGGGGGGCGGCAGCAGTTGGGAAGAAGAATTGGGGGGTGTAGAGTAAAGAGGTGAGAGGAAAAGTTGCAATTTGATTTGAAAGAGCCAAAGAAGGGTTCGGAAGTGGAGTAAGTTGGTTGGGAAGTGTTGAAAGAATAGTTCGGTGCGGAAGGTTGGCTGGGATAACCACTGGACCTATATTAGTCACGAGAAAGTTTGTGACTGTTCCAGGTGAACGGCTTCTATAAAAGCTCGTTTCAGGCGATCAATGGAAACCGTATCCTGCTTGGTGCCAAGCTGAAGAACAAAATATTCCCGCTTCTAGAGATGACAAGAAAGGGTCCGTCATAGACTGGTTGCAAAGAGGAGCGAGTGTAATCGCGAGCGACAAAAACGTTAGAGCAAGTTGCCATCTCCTTTGGCACGAAATGTTTCTGATTTGTGGGCACTCGTGTGGCGGTCAGCTTAACCTCAGCCATCGCCCGTACTAAAGTGTGTAGGTATGGAGCAGGATGTATGTCTGACGGAAGAGGACGGTCAGCATAAGAAAAAAATTATCATGGAAGGCGAAGTTGCGTACCATAAACGAGTTCCGCAGCAGAATAATTTAAATTCTCTTTCAAGGAGGCACGAATTCCCAGGAGAATTAAGGGTAGCTTGTGCACCCAAGTGTTGTTGGGGTCAGTGGGGCGTAAGCTTCCCTTGAGAGTCCTGTGTAAATGTTCCACCTTAGAGTTACTCTAGGTATGGTAGCTTTTGGTACGGATACGAAAGGAGTCAAGCACTGACATAAGTGCATCCCACTGGTGGGGTTCGAATTGGCTACCTCGATCAGTCATGATCGTTGATGGGACACCAAAACGAACAGCCCATGCTGAAACAAAGGTTCGAGTTACCGTGCAAGCTCTGATGTCGGGGATAGGAACTTTCTCTGGCCAAGAGGTAAGAGGATCAATCATAGTGAGAAGGTAAGTGAAACCACGCGAAAAGGGCAAAGGACCAACCAGATCGATGTGAAGGGCGTCTAAACGTGCCTATGGAATTGGAAACCAGCCAGAGGGGACTTTGTGTGGCGTTGAACCTATACACGTTGACAAGGGAGACATGCGTGGGTCCATTTGGCCACGTCGGCGTTCATACCTAGCCACACATAACGTTGTGTGATGAGCTTGCGTAAGAATACTGGCTCTCCTGTCGTCTCTATCCTATGCACTACATTGTGTTTTTGGCCTGTCCTTAGAAGGATGCAGACTGAGGCCTAGCAACTCCCGCAGAAGTTGCTGGAAGCGGGGAGCAGTTGCAGGGAGACGAACAGAGAGGAGAGAGCTGGTGAAAGGAAAGAATGAACCATCAACAGTTAATGTCGCGGTTCTGTCGACGAGCTTGCGGTGACGAGAATCTACCAAGAGGGCATGAGCGTAAAGAAAGTAAATGGCCCAAAATTGGCATGTCAACGTCGGCAACATTTAAGGTCCATGGGAAAACACGACGTAACCCGAGAGAGAGCTCGAGAATACGCCTCCCAAATGTCCATATGTCTGATAAATTGGCAGCTT